>QZGG01003515.1:0-22858 GCA_006409495.1 Sedum album | reverse complement strand
ATTTTTGCAACAACTACCTTCTGACTAAGTCTCTTTTTCAAAATCAAACCAATAAATTCATAACTAGTAGAGGTAAATTTCATAACTCCATAAATTGAGAAACTAAAAAAATAAAAATTGATGAAAATGATGGAATGAGGAATGTGCAAAGAAAATGTAAGATTTGTTTTAATTTTGATTATGATGAGATAATTATGAAGACTGTCATGAGGAAATATACTTCATGAGATAAGAACAATATTTTTCTCAATATCAATTTCCATACCCTTAGGAACACCAATTCCCATGCATTATTGTTCTATGAAATCCACAAGTATTAGTCAT
Source organism: Sedum album (assembly GCA_006409495.1). Taxonomy (NCBI): domain Eukaryota; kingdom Viridiplantae; phylum Streptophyta; class Magnoliopsida; order Saxifragales; family Crassulaceae; genus Sedum; species Sedum album. The sequence continues at coordinate 22,534 of QZGG01003515.1, read as the reverse complement.
GAGAATTCTTAGAGTCAAGCCACAAATATAAAGAAGAAACACAACAAATTCAAACGAAGAAGAAACCTCTCATCTCACACTAGCTAAAGGCATAATTGGCTCAATGTCAAAGGATATTCAACAAATCCTTCAAATGTTTGATGAACTTGTACAAGGCCTCACAGTCGACAGAGTCAAGAGTGACACGGTCCACTCACTTTTCTTGACAATTAACTCGGGCGAGTTAGTTGTCAGTTGTCACTTGGATCGTACAGAGTATTGACTAGGATGAGACACTTCCAGCTCTCTCCATATCGCGTGATTTTGGATTTCAAACTATAAAAGACATGAAAAGTATTAAATGACACATTATAAAATAAAAATAAACAAAAATTAAGATGAAGTAACGACTAAAATTCATTTTTACACATACAACTTCAAAATCATTCTCTACTGTTTGCCTTAACAATCAAGCGGATCCGGATCCGGTGTTGCGCAGCAATTTGCTGCGAGTACCAAAACGACGTAGTTTTGATGATATTTACTAAAACCTTAGGTAATATTGAGTGAACCCTTTAACAAAATTACATAGTTTTGTCTCGCAGCAAATAGCTTTTGCTGCATGTGATTTGAATCCCAATCAAGCATTCTTCCATTGTTATATCCTAAATCATATTTTTAAGATTCCTAAGACTAGTAAGGTTCTCAAAAAAGTTAATCTTTAAAATAAAACTAATTTTTACAATATTTTTCTAAAAAATAAATTAACAATTAAAGACTACGATTGATTGTAATTTTATTTTTCAAAAATAATTTTCTGTAAATAATTTTTTTACTGATACTTATTATATGGGATAGGATCGAGAGGAACAATAATTTTTTATAAGACATGAAGCCATAATCTCAATCGTTGATTGATTAATTTGAGGGTTGAGATTAAGTTGGTTGAATTTGCAAAAAACATAAGCAGTTATCTTTTATTTTAAATCTTATTAGTTGGATTATTAGCAATCAGCGATCGATATTATGTTTTACATCTTATAAATATTTGCCCATCCTTTCCCCTTATTATATTATATTATATTATGTAATTGAGTTCAGATCTCGGAGGAATTTAAATTTTTAAGACACAAAGACATCATTTCAACCATTGATTTTGATTGATCTGACCATTGATATTAAAAAAAATTAAATTAAAATAGGAGGTTTAATTTGTAAAATACACGGGCGGTTGAGAATGACGGTTATATTAACTGTTAGATGAATAGAAATCAACGGTTGAAATAATGTCCTTCCGTCTCACAAAAAATTAATTGTTCTCCTAAAACTTAATCCTTACGTAGAGTTGAGTTCTAGAGAGACATATAAATATTGTGAGACATAAGGACGTAATCTTAGCCATTGATTTGATTAATTCGAAGGTTGAGATTAAAGTTGGCTTTTACTAATTAATTGGGTGGTTGAATTTGCAAAAAACACGGGCGGTTGGTGATTGACGGTTACCAATATCAACCGTTGGATTGATAAAAATCAACGGATGAGATCATGTCCTTCCGTCTTACTAAAAGATGCATGTCCTCCTAGAACCTTTCACTCCTTACATAATATATAAACAATTATAATAAATAATTTGAAAATTTGAAAAAAGAAAGAAAAAACCTGAGTTTTATTTGGGAAAGACTGTTGGAGACTTGGAGTAGGTGTTTTGAGAATGAATTTGATGAAAATTGACAATAGTACTACTTTAAACTCGTTGGTGATTTTTATGTACTTATTGATGACGTCTAAATCATGACATAATCATTGACACTTGCTAAGATATTGTTTGAAGAGTAGAAATTATTGCCTCTATCCAGTCCGGTACAGCTAGCTATTAAATTCCTTTTCCTAGGAGATTATAAACTATATGAATTTAAGCACATGCACTAAAAATGACATCACTTTTTCCTAGATTTGCAATTAACAAATCCCACCAAATTATAAATTATTATTATTTTAACGACATTGCAATGTACAAGGCTAAAGAAGTCAACAAATCTCATTAAAACAAAAAGTCAACAAACAAAACCTAAGGGAAAGAAAATATAAATGAGATAAGTTGGTCATTAAATTAGCATTACTCTAAATCTGTACAAAAGTTAGTCACTTGCAAATTATTTTTCAACCACGATCTCACCATTCAAGTTATTTATCGTGGAAAAATTATACATTTTCAATGGACCGACAATTAGATCTTTCTTCTAGGAAGGTTTGAAAGATATTTTGAGTCTAAACAGTGATCTCGTAAAACACGTCAAACTTAGTAATACTTTCTTAATTAATTATATTTCCATATTCATTTTTTCGTACTTTCCTTTGATTAGTGTGCTCACGTCCAAATATTAACTATATTTAGGGTTCGAGGGAGTAAGTTAGAAGCGATAGATGACATTAATAATAGAGTTAGTGGTGGATTCAGTTTTAATAATATATAATATAATTTAATTCAAATTTTAAAATAAATAATAATATCTATAAAATTAAAATGCACTTTAAGAGTTAAGTTCTAGGGTGAGATGAAAGGATATCATTTTAACCGTTGATTTGATTGATTGAACGGTTGATATTAAATATGTTTTCAATTAATATCTATAAAATTAAATAATAACTATATGAGTTAAGTTTTAGAGATGTGTAATTCTTGTGAGATGGAAGGATATTGTTTCAACCGTTAACTTGATTGATTGAATAATTGATATTAAAATATGTTTTTAATTAATATATGTGGTTGAATTTGCAAAATTCATAGGTAGTCGTAGTCCAAAGGATAGTTGTTAATATTAATCGTTAAATTAATAAAAATCAATAATATCCATTCCTACAATATATAATATAGTTATATTTCAAACAAAAATTAGGGTGAACAAAAAATAAGCTACCATGATAGAAGGGTTGTATGAGATGGAGAACTCGGCCAAGCTGTGGCCAATCACATCTCAGGCTTGATATTAACTTGGTTAAATGTCTCTCTTTCCATTGTAGTAACACCAAGTGATAAATCAAAATATCTACGGTCAAAATAGATTAAGACAACTGCATCACTAGTTTGAGATTAAGGTAATCAACTATTTTGAAATTGGAGTTGTTCTTTACTTTCCTTGTCTGTCAACTGTTTTGTAAATATAGAATTATCAAAACCTAATTCTTTTTGTGATGGGAAGGTCCGTTATCAAACCTCTAAATAACCTAATGCATGTTTGAGTGGTTTTCTTAACCTTTAGGACTATGAAAGAAAGATGATGGAGAGAATAAATGAATTTGACAAATATAGTTGATAAACTTTGCTTTAATTAATTATCACACGATGCCATCATGAGTTCTTCCAAGTAATCTGCTCCTAGGTCTTGCAAAACTATTATGTTCTTTTTTTTCACCTTAGTGACCTTCTTGCACTCGATGGTTGATGTGAATCCTGTTCTTCCTCTTCTTTTCATATGCATCTGCTTCAAAGCCAAAATGGTAGAGCACTTCACACCGGTCTGAACTATTCCTTTGAGTGACTCCCTAACATCGTTCATTGGAAAATTTAGATATGCAGCTGACCCTCTCATCGACAAAGACGCCTGATCATAAGCCATAGCAGCTGCCTCGGCGGAATCAAATGTCCCAAGCCATACTCTAACCCCGTTCCTCGTTGAATCTCTTATCTCGGCTGCAAATTTCCCCCAAGGTCTTTCCCTCACTCCTATGAAAGAACGTAATTTGGTCACAGTTGGCTTTACTACCAGCTTCGTCGAATTTCTCTTCTGTGGAATTTTTTCTTCTTTTTTGATACTTTGCTTCGCCTGATGAGTATCGATCTTATTTGATGACTGTTTTTCATCGGCGTTTGATGATGCAAATAATGAATCTTGTAGCATGCTGAACAAAAGCATTTCATTGGAGTCATCGATGTTGAAGGGTAGAAAGGGAGAATTGGGAATAACTTCATTGAATAGAGAACGGTTTTCTTCGGGGAATAGAGTAGGCAACATGTCAAGCAAATATCAGTACCAAAATGTTAACAGGATCTGATAGCTCAAGAGTAGAACCGCATGAAGAAGAAAGCAATGCACACAATATTTATAGGGCAGCTGATCAAGAGATCTAATACAAGACTGTTCACATAAAATATTCTTAGATGTATTTCATCACATGAAGGGTCCGAAAGGAACTACAGAAATGGTTATCAAGTACAAAAACGATACAATTCCAAATGTTGTGAAAAGTCTATCACTTTTAACATGTGGAATCAACTTAAATTTATTTAGTACTTGACAAATTTACTAAATATTACTACATTAGACTGATTAATTTACACACCTTATCATACTAGTACATCAAAAATGTTCGTTGTTTGGGATTCTTAGTTTCTTACACCTTTTATAAGCTACTGGACTAGGTAAACTATTTTAGTTAATTTGCAGTGATCCTCGGATCATATAATATATATGGCTTGCAATTTAGGATAGATCTTAATCACCAAATATGGGAATTTAATTAGTATATTAGAAATCTTGGGGCCACGTTTAGCTAATGAGTCCCGGATAGTGGAAATATTGTGGGCGGCTTGTAAGCTGAAGGCAGTTTAGGTTTAGGGCAATTTGTTAATTCACATGGTTTAGGGCAATGCTGTCCAAAAAGATAGAATCTAATTGCTGGACGAGAATAAATATAATGTTTATAGATAAAGATACAATGTCTGTGTCATAATTGAGATGAAACATGAAAGTAATCCACATAGATTTTATTAAATAAATGTGAATTCATTCAGAGGCCTTTTCCTTTTGAATTGATTATGATGAAGCACTTTTTCTTGTATTAATCATCTGTTTTTCAATATATAAAATGTGTTTAATCCATTATATTCATGGCCTCAAGTTGATGAGATTTTTTATTTGAATAAACAAATTTTATATTGCTGAAATAAGTATAGAGCTCCATCTCTGAAACTATAAAAAGTTTTCAAACGACTTAACTAAGCATTATTTTCCTTAGCGAATCATCTAAAAATTACTTGGATTAACTTAGAAATTATTGTTATCATGAAAATTTTGTCTCGCTTTTCATTAACATCATACAAAAATACTAAAACTCATTGATAAAGTAGTTTATGAGAAAGGCCATCAGGTCTTCTGAGCCAGTACTTGAGCAAAAATCAATTACATAAAATGTTGGACCATGTAGCATTTATTTTTTTTGATTAAATTAATTTGTACCAAAAGACTTCAATCCAAAGTCTTTGTTCATTTTCACCTAAACAGGGGTTATACATAAATGTATATAACAATCTATTCTAACATGTGCTTCAAAATATTATGTTTACTTTAATCTGAGTTGAGTAATGTGTATTTGTCATCTTGTTTTGGGTTCAATGTTTCACAACTTGACAGGTTTATAAAAATCCAATTCTTTAGAATACAATTTAGCGACCATGCATTTTGCCCCCTGTCACCTTGTGTAACTTGAATCGTTTTTAGCTTGGGAAACCTGGCTGTACTCAAAACATTTAACTTAAACTTGAATAAAAAAAAACATTTAACTTAAACAAAAAATAACACAATGCTTTACTCACAGTCCAACTAGTAGCTGAATCTTAGAAAATTTATTTAAACTCAAAATCAATCATCAAACAATTGTAGCTAAGTTCCCTTTAAATAGGAAAACAAAAAAAACCTAAAACAAAAATCAGAAAATATTCGAAAATATTTGAAAAATATTAAAAAAAGAAATAAAATAGTAAACGAGCTTGAAAGCCCAAAAAACACCATACATCACAAGCAAAGCTGCTGTATCCTGATGGGCTCGTCGCTCTTTTCGAAACAAGGTATTATGAGCTCAATTCTGACACCGGAAGCTCGAAAACTGCTAAAAGGCACCGCTAACGTGCACCTTTTTGAGATGATCCATTTTATTCCAAAAATCCAGCACCCTCTACTCTGTATCACTAATGTTAATGAACAAAATTGTATTACTTCAAATTGTCCCTTTCAAAGGTTTTCATATATATGATAAAACAGTAACTAACTAACCAACCATTCTTAGTACATACTGCTTGGAGGACAATAGACATTTCCTTAAGGCGTGTTTAGTTTGCATTGACATCGGGCTTTGAAATAATTTTGTTATTAGTCTGACCTTGACTAAGCCCTGCTCGCGATGAGAGTGCTTTGAAAACTAGTCCTGCATTTATCATTTTTTTATTGTTTTTACCTAATGCATATTTAATTAAAATGAATGTCGACCAACTGAACAATACGAGCTCCACCAACGACTAGCTTAAGATGAACACCCCACTAGCAATGGAACTTTAAACCAATTGGTGATTAATATACACATTTTGCTGACGTTTGATCATGACATCATAGTTAACTCCTTACACAAAAATTAATTTAAAAGTAGAAAAGCATTGCCTCGATCCAATCCAATGCAGCTATTAGATTCTATTTCCTAGGAAAAGGAACGCTTTTAATTTAAGCATGTGCTCTATAAATGGCATCAACTTGTATCGAGACTTGCATTGCTCTATATTTTATTAGAGCTGTTAGGCAAACCGGGAGTCGGTACATACCAAAATTTTGGATCGTGTCATGTAGTGAAAGTAGTACAGGAAATGAATGAATGACAATCTCTAAAGTATTTTGATAATTATTTTGAAATTATCAAATACCCTGCATTACAAATTTCAGAAAACATAGTGAATTTATGGGGATAACATTTTGGATATTTCACCACTCTATATGCATAGCACTCATATTTTATACATAATTTGGTTTATTAATTGGTTTATCAAGGTGTCACCAAACACGTTATTTATCATGGAAAAGGAGTACGTTTTGTAGTCCAACAATTAGATTCTCTATCTTTTGGGATGTTTCGATTTCTTTTGATCAATTACTTGCACTAAAGTTAGCTAGCTAAAAATAAAAACATCATTTTTTTCATAATAAACTATAACCTGTCAAATACGTCAACCTAATAAATTTTCTTATCTTTATGAACTGGAAGCGGCAGATTCGATCTATATCAGTAAATAATATTTAATAATACGATGACTCATAATATATAATTGAATAAATTATTTCATCAGTTATGTTCTTGATGACCTGCAGGTAAAATGAACATAAGAGAACTTCCGAAAAAATGAACATAAGAGAACTTCCGAAAAAATGAACCCAGAGAACTGAATCGTCTATACTTACAATCCCAGATTATAAGTGTTGGGGCAACCAGTCCATTAGACTTTGGGCATGATGGTTGAGCATTGTGATCTTTCAAGTCACAAATTGAGTTTTTGGGGTCAAATTGTTGTACAAATAATTTAAAATCTTTTCAAATCCAAGGATAGATCTAAAGAGAGCAAACATAACCCATGCACTAGACAATTAGAGTTTGCCATTGATTCAATTAATTCCAAAATTAAGCTGAAAGTGACAGCAGATTAATTATCTACTTATACAGGAATATACTCAAAGAGCAACTCTCCACCCGTGTACATCAATGAAAGTCGTAATCAAAACACATAGCTTTAGGCATATGAACTTGAGATAGTTTTCGGTACTAATCGTATGATTTCAAATTAAAATTATTACCAATCCTTATACTTTATACATATAATAGATGATATATTGATTTTCATCTATTAAGAAGGATGTGAATGGTATCAGTAAGAATTATCAATTGTATGAAAAAAATTGTGGATTCAATTTTGTACCCTTTAGTAGGGTGCTTATTGGCTTAACTAGTTATGTGTTGAGGATGGAAGTCCATTTGTCTTTGGGCTTGAGTGTCCACCATCACTAATATAATGCTCTATGAAGCTAAAATGAAAGATCCATATTAAGTGAGAAAAGACGAATACTGTGCCTATAATAAGGTGATAAACAGTAGAATTGTAAATGTGTTAATTGACATTGCTTAATTAAGTATGTTTGGAATGGTAAAATGCATATAAAATTAATAATTAGAAAATTGAAAACCATATCGTGTGACAAAAATTGATAATATGCATAAATATTGATTTGGATACATATTTATATAAGAAAATGCGAAGGGAGGGATATCTTGATCGTTAATTCTTTTGTAAATTCGACTTTTAGATATTAGTAACAATCAATCTCAACCACCTCTTGATTTTTATAATTCAATTACATTTAATATCAATTAATAAATTAATCTTAACTAGTAGTTTGAAATTAAGTTTGACCATCTATACATAACAAAAAATCGTCTCCCTCGACTTTAATAACATTTTTATATTCATTTCCCCAAACTAAACCTTTCAGTATTATTTTTTGTATAATTATTTTGAAATTGTTGTTATTGAAAAAATAACAAGGAATGATTATCTTTCCCCTGTATAGAAAACAGTAATGATTGAGGGCATTATGGATTTATGGTCAGTTGACTTTTTCGATTCCGAAATTACTATTCTTATCATTTATTTTTTTCTTGCCCTGAGGGCATTTACGTCATTCCGACGTTCGATGATACATTTAGCAACACTCAATTTTATAAGTACTAAAGAGTCCTAGATTTAAAAAATTCAAATAAACTCATTCATCCATAATATTTGTATTTCCATTGGCTTCAAATTTATATAATTTAAATGTTAGCTTCAAAATTGGGCTTTTGTGATTCACTAATGATCAAAACTTAGTAAAGTCATTTTTGTCACAAGTATGAATGTGACACCTGTGATGTGGACCATGAGCATTTAAGTGCACCTAAAATATCAAAATAAGTAGCTGAAATGTTGCTCGAAAGATGGCCAACTTGCTTGCTGAAATGAAGTCAAGGTCGTCTAAAGGGACTCCAATGTTGACAATGACACTTGAACCACTTGTTTACTACATAAAATGACGCTTCTCACTGAAAGCTTGACCTTATTCAGACACGTTCGGCCAAAATTCATTTTCTATGTTCCAGTTGTTTGGAGTTTTCCATTTATGGGAGAAACGTGCTGTTGTGCATTATTAGCAAAATTTCAAAGTTATAATGCATCCTTAGTAATGAGTTTCAGAAGGATCATTAATTTTTTGTGAAACGGAAGGACATCATACTGATCATTGATTTCTATTAATCTAACGGTTGATAATAATTTAAGCAAAAACCAATTTTAATCTCAAACGCTATATCAATCAAATCAGAGTTTGGAATTATGTCCCTCCGTCTCACAATAATTATATATCCCTCTATAACTCAACCCGCACGCCATATATATTTTATACATCTGTTGCCAAATATAATTATTGAAATAGGATCATCATTTTCCGGTTGATGCAACCTAAACCTTAATATCTAATCCTACACAATAAGATCATCATTTTCCGTTTGTTAACTCCGGGTTTGGTGTGGTATTCTTTTTCCGAAAATATGCAATGATTTGATGTAATCTTAATCATTGATGAAATGCAATCAACTAATACAAAATAGGATTTTACGAATCTAACAAAAAATATGAATCTCATTACTAGCAAATCTCTCAATAATGAAACTACTAGTTTTACATGGTGATGTTAGTTTTTCGTTCTTTTACACAAAGGCGAGCTCCCGTGGGATCAATTTGCCTAATGAGTTGCTAAATTCATATGAATGGGCCTAGACTCTAAGTATTGTTTTTGTGACCGTTCGAGTAATTACTGGAGCATTGATCAAACAGTCAAATGAATATCAAAACAATACTACTAAAACTGAAGCTAATTTTATTGAGAAATATGTTCGTTTAACGTGTCAAAAAAACCCTAATAAAGGACTAAAGGTCCCATTTTTCAACTACAAACTTAAATGTCGCAAGCTAGGTACGTACTAAACTTTAGCGCATAAAGAAGTGTCGGTTAAACAACCACAAGTTAACTACCAAAGATGCTGATGACGTCATCGAAACTGATGACGTCGTACCAACAGGCGCCTCCGGTAGCCAGTCAACCCGCCACTTCAATATTCTCATAGTGAGTTGACACATGCACACATTCAATTTCTGATATTTTACTTCAGTCCCCCTCAATCTCAATGAATAAATTACTAATCACATATTCACATAAATTCAAAAATAGATTAAATTAATTTTCAATAAGAAAAAATATGACACTTCATGGCAATAATTTTCGCCAGTCAGGGTCATCCAGCTAATCAATTTTGTTTTGATATAATCTATAATATCGACAAACAAATGATATATGTCTACAACTTGATTTTAATGACTTATTTACCCTCTCAGACAGCTCATATCAATGCATTCTATATAAATAATTAAAAATCACTCTGTATATCGAAATCCAAGCTTTAGAAACTCAATATATTAGAAAAAAATGGAGCCTTACAATTTTTCACTAGACCCCTTTCAAGATATCTTATCTCCAATACCTCCATATGGATTTGGTTATTTGGGAAGCTATGACTCCAAACCTCCATATGGATTTGGTTATTTGGGAAGCTATGACTCTAAACCTCCACCCTTATGCTTCCTTGATTCAGATGAAATGCACTTGCCAAATTCCTTGTTGGAATTAGAGTCATCTACTTCTACTTCTTCATCTCCATCTTCCATTTCAAATGAGCCTTTGGCAAACAGCCTTATTCAAGATGAGAGGAAGATTGCATCCACATCCAAACAGCAGCAACCAAGAAATAGTGGAGGAAATGGAGATGTTCTTGTATCCAAACATGCCACTTTGATGGATGAGAGCGAAGAGGATAATGTTATTATTCCATCCAAACAGAAAGAGAAGTCATATAGGGGAGTGAGAAAGCGGCCTTGGGGTAAATTTGCAGCTGAAATACGTGACTCTACTAGAAATGGTGTCCGTGTATGGCTTGGGACATTTGACTCGGCCGAGCATGCTGCCTTTGCCTATGATCAGGCCGCCTTTGCGATAAGGGGTTCTTCGGCTGTTCTAAATTTTCCAGAAGAAATTGTTAAGCATTCATTAGATGGCATGTTTAGGAGTGATAGTGATGAATGCTCACCGGTGTTGGCATTGAAGGAGAAACATTTGACAAAACGCAGATCAAAATCATCGGGTAAGTTTCCAGAGGAGGAAAGTGTTGTGGTGTTAGAGGATTTGGGGAGTGAGTATTTGGAAGAACTTTTGACAAACTCAATGTCTTGAAAAGCAACAACGTTGTAAAATATGTAACTTAAGTTTCTATTTTTGTCTTTGATATGATCTCTTTGTGTATTGAGTATTATGTGTTTCAATATTGCAGCTAATGAGTTGAAATCATAAGGCACCGGGTTCAATCTCAACTAGTATTAAGTGCTGTGCATATTTTTATGATATATTATATTAAATGATGGATTATGGTTATTTTATTTTGTTCATAAAGTATACAAATCATATTTTGTAATTATCTATATCAACGGGGTATTTTCGGTATATGAAAAGTGGCTTTAAAAAACCATCAATAAAAAACTACCTGCTTTATATATAGTATAAATATCAAAATGTGGAAGCGATGAATGTTAAATTGTAGTGTGAAATGTATAATCTTATCAACATATTATATCTATCATAACATTATGAAAAACAAAATATTTCTGTCATAGAAGTCATGTCCAATAATTAAAAAAATCTTATTGTAGTTATTAGTTGAGTATACTGAATTTGGAAAAGTTAAGAGGGAGACGACATGAATTAAGTGAGACCGTCCCGGATTAAGATCCAGTGCAGCGAAAGCTATTTAATGCGAGCCAAAACTACGTAGTTTTAGTAAAGGGTTCACTCAAAACTACGTAGGGTTATAGTAAAAAACGTCAAAACGACGTCGTTTTTACTCTCGCAGCAAATAGCTGCGCATTACCGGATCCGAGTCCAGTGAGACCGTGACATATGATCAACATAAGTTGATAATCAATTAATCTAAAAAGTGATATTAATAATAAGGTTTTTTGCCGAAAACTACATGTCTAATAGGTCAATTTGAACAAAACCACCCCTCCAACTTTTTTTAAATAACCACCTTTCAATTCAGTTTTTAGTTCAACCACCATTTCACTGTTCCGTTACGATAACCACCCTAATTTGTGCATATAAATTCCAAAAGTAAATTAAATTTCAAGTTGATCGCAATGGTCAAAGACTCAAATTTAAAAAATCAACATTCTTGTTTTTTATCTTACATAAAAATATATAGAGATTGTATCGTGTGGATCCATCTATTTTGGTGGATTCGTGAATACATTAATGATTGTAATCAGATTGTGCCAACACATTAATGAGACATGTGAGTTGCACATGTTTTGCACGTGACATGCATGCGTGTGATAAGTGCAATAACGTGGTGCAATTTGGTACATTGAAAAAAATGCAATTAACGGATGCAAGAGGAGGTTAATGAGTCCACCAAAATAGAATGATCCTTACGATACATTCTCTATATATATATTGAACTTTAACTTTTGAGATTAACCAATCAATTTAAATAGCCAATTAAAATATAAAAAATTACACAAATAGTATACTAATCACACACTCCACATAAGACCTTGAAGTCTGCACCCTTCTTGCGGGTCATATGATGTTCCACATAAGAGCTGAACATGTTATCATAAAAGCAAATAAAATCAAAAATACATGAATAGACAAACAGAAATTTAGCAAAAAATTACCTTCATGCGCATTTCAGCCCAAATAAAAGCCCAATGGGCTTACTCGCATGCTTCTTTCACTTTTGCGTGTATTGTTTTTGTAACTGAAAAAGATTTTACTTTTTGGTAAATGACAAAGCATTCGGAGGCTCTATTGTTGACGCGCGGTTTTAGGGTGTATTCGTGGAACACTAATCCTAATCACGCAAGTCAAACAATATTTATAACCTAGGTGACCTAGGGTCGAACCCAAAGGAAGAGGTGGTAGTTATCTAGCTAAGAATTACCTAAATTTACTTAACATAAAAAGCTTAGGGGGATTTGTTTTGATGATTGGTTTTTAAACAAGGAAATTAAAGGTGTGATTAAGGATTCTACTTCACCCCTAGGACTTAGGAGAATCAAACATTCAATTTCACATGCACAAATTACATTTGGTTAGTTCTCTTAAGGTTACGCATCAAATTCCAAGTTCAACCATCGTTCCTTCCTTGGAATGTGATTGATGCGCTATAAGGTATTGATTCTCAACCCATCGGTCTATTGAACCATGTGGAATTCAAGCATCTCAACCTCAACCTTTCGGTCTATTGGGCGACACTAAGAACTCAACACAAACCTAACCTATCGTCAAGAGTAATTGTCGCTCTCGCGCACAATTAACTCTCAAAACAACAATGAAATAGTTACTAAACATCCTAAGAATCAATCGTCATCAAATCCTAGAAGTTTCATTCATTTAGATACACTTAGGCATTTCGTCAAACACTTAGCATGCATCTTAGTGAACATGTAACTATAACAATTAAGAAAACAACCAAACTTCATTCAAATGCATGGAAAGAATGTTCAAAACTCTATCCTAACCTAGGGGATCCATATGATCCCCAATCACAAGTGAATCACTCACACATGGTGAGAAACATACAATAACAATCAAAATGTAAACAATGAGCATTAAAACAAAATAAAAGAAGAGTTTAGGAATGTAGTCTAGGTGTTGTTGATCTTCAATCTTCAATCCAAGCTCTCCTTCTCTTCTTGATCTTTGGTCTTTGTTTTGGATTTGAATGATTTGCCAAAGATCCTCATTTTTGAATGTGAGATTTGTATTTATAGCCTTGAAAAATCTGGGTTTGACCGTGTTGACCGAGTCAAAGTTGACTTGAGTTGACCTTCGGTTGACTTGAGTTGACTTTTGGTTGACTTGACCAAAATTCATTACTTTTTCAACGGTTCTCTAGACATTTGCGCTCATTTTTCCAAAGCTATTCCGTGAATCCGAAAGATGTAAATAACCTGAAAATCACACGAAAAGTATCAAAATTCTCACAAACAACTATAGAACAAACAAAAACTAAATGGGAATTGCATACAAATATTAGTACATTTATGCACTCATCAAAATACCCCACACTTAGCTCTTGTTCGTCCCGAACAAGTAAACGCATAAAAGAAGATATAAGAATGCTCAAAATATGTGGAAGTAAGACATAAGCAATTCTCATGGATATGAAGATCAAACAACAATCAACACCACATTCTAACTCTAAGTCCTAAAATGAAATGCAAGTTAAAACTACTCCTAACTCATTTTCGTAGGAATCACGGATGCATTTAGCGTATGCATCAAGCCTTTAAACCCCTAGGTTGCCCTAGTGGACGAGTTGTAGTCTCGTGAGAGTTTTCCGAGAGGGAGTACTCACAAATCCCTTTCACGATCATCCATTAGCGATAAGATTCATAGATTTGTTTGCTAAGCAAGTTGTATATTCAATTAAGCTCAAAAAGATATAGAATTGCGCAATTATATTCATGTCACACAAGTTTTTAAGAATCATGAAATTCTTTGCACAACAAACATTCAAGGATTAGACATCTTTAGTTAGCAATCATCAAAATAATCATTCTACCTCATTTTCAAGCATAAATCATAAAGAGAAACTTAGCACACATAAATATTTGTCTAGTCAATCGCCTATGCTTGCTAGGGCAAGTCCATAAGCTCATGACTTTAAACTCATTCTCAAGTATTAGACTAAACGTCGTAATGCATAAGAGAAGAGGAGTTTAGACAATCGAAATGATGAAATTCACATAGAATTCTAACTTGCTCACGCATAGAATGCAAGGATCGTTCTTTAGGTAATTTAAACAAGCAAAACACAAAAACTTAACTTGCAAATATGCTCATATATTGATACAAGGCATAAAGTCAAGAATCAAGGGGGTTTTATTTTTGCTTCTCTTCTTTTTTAAAGAAAATTTTTTTGTTATGCAAGTACTTTCGAGGGGGAACTTACCTTCCTAACCCTCGGCACTTGCATAGTTTTCTTTGTTTCTTTGAAACATATTTTTTTCTTTTTTTCTTGAGAAAACTTTTTTTTAACCCCACACTTAAAATTGACAATATGTCTATTGATATATAATAAGCATAAGGCAAAGCAAAGTCAATGTGATAGCTAATAAAACACTAAAGTCACCTAAAGAGCAAGCAAGAATCCTATGAGGCTTCAGTTAATTTTTATGTGAGCTAACTTCAACTTTATTCATCATGCAAGGGGCATACTACAATCAATTGATTCAAGCTAACCTAGATATCTATCACAAAAATGATGCATTGCTAGAAAATTCAATCATCCTAAAGCATTGTGATCAAAGAATAAAGAGCACAATTCACATTCAAAATTGTGTTTCAAAATGTAACTTAGACTTAGCAAACATTTTTCAAGTTTTCCTTAAATATGTAGGATGAAAGTGAGGCGTAAAGCAAATTTCTTGTTCAAATGTGTTTATGTGATACGAAATGTGAAAGTTAAAGTTTGAATTCATGCTCGTTACCCACCCCACACTTAAAAGGTTGCTTAGTCCCTAAGCAATGAATTAATGCATAAAAGTGAAGGTGAAGGTGAAGAGTATGTTTGTTATTCATGAACTTTGTTTTGATAAAGGTTGTAAAACTCATTTAAATAGGTAATGAAAATAAGTGTGAATGAGTTTATAAGGCATTTTAGTATTTTAATCTAAAACAAAGTTTTGGAGTCTCGGTCAAGTTTAGGATTTTTTTAGTTATTTTTTATTATTTATTTACAATTTTTCAAAAAAAAATAAAAAATTTTTTTTTGCCGAGTCAAAAGTGATTCGGGCACTGTTGAAAAGTGACTCGACCGAGTCAAAAAGTGATTCGACCGGGTCAATTAAATTTTTTTTTTTTTAAAAATCAGGTCGAGTCAAAAGTGACTCGGTGACCAAAATGTTGATTCGACCGAATCACTTGCTCAGAGTCAAAACTCTTGGGCGAATCAAAAATGACTCGGGTGGCCCAAAAGTGATTCGAGCAGGGACAAAGTGATTCGGGCAAGTGCATTTTTGCCCCAAACTTCACCGAAAACCTTTCTTTTGGCCTCAAAATGCCTATATCTTGCAAAATTAACTCAACCACCCCACACTTAAGATCTTAACATGTCAAAACACACAATTTATGGGTGAACTAAGTGCGTTAAAGAGCAAAAAGACTCGCAAATATGAATAACAAACTACATAAGCATAACATGACATTTTCACATTGATCACACATTCTTGCATTGAATAAGGGAACAAGATACTTACTAGCCTAGTTTAACGTCTTGGCTAAGACGTAGCCGAAGCTTTTATCTCCAAGAAACACACTTAGTGAGTCCTTTGCTAGGATCCCTCACTAAGTGGTGCAAACAAATGTTCAAGGACTCCTCACATCTTTGTAAGGAGTGAGTGATGGGTCGCCACGCTTTGGAATTTGCATTGATTGCGCCGACTTCCCACTAATCTTTTCTTTTGTTGGAGGTTTTGGTTTTTGACTCTCTCCAATATTAGCATTACCTCCAACTATACCATCCTTCACCTTAGACATTTCTTTTGTTCTCTTAGCTCTTCTCCTTGCTCTTGGACTCTTACGCTTTCTTCTTTTTCTTCGTCTTTTTCTTCTTTTCTTTGACGAGGTTTCGACCTTAAGTATAGGCAAGATAACTTCATTTACTTCTTCCTCTTCAAAGAACCATTGAGGCATAGCGAAGTCCGTAGCTATATTATCAACTTTGCACACTTGAAGCTTGGGAAGAGGTAGCTTCTTTTCTTCATCCGGAATTTGCTCATTAGGCCTTTCTCTCTTTGTAGGAACCTCTTCCTCCTCTTCTAATAGTGACATAATTTCTTGTAGCGCTTGTTGTGCTAGTTGTGCCTCAAGCATCTTGGTATGTGCATGGAGTTGATCAAATTTCTGCTCAAACTTGTGCGTTCAACCTTTGTATCAAGAGTTGAGTGTCTTTTTGTTGTTGAGCTTGATTGGCCACCATTTGTTCCATTAATGCAAGAAGATGTTGGCTTTTGGCTTCGACTGTTGAGCTTGTGGTGGCACTTCCTCAATGCAATCATAAGGTGAATAGGGTGGATGGTAAACTTCGTACTCTTCATGGGAGCTTATGTTCCTATAAGCATTGAATTCCATTTGAGGAACATATTCATCTTCTTCATTGTATCCCATGTTGTCCATATCTTCATGATAATCTCCATAAGTGTTCCTTTGATCATATGGACATGGAGTACTCATCATGGCCAAAGTTATGGCAAATCTCACACTCCCTTTGTGAATTCCACATGCTTGAAATAGAGGAATGATGTGAGGGTAGAACTAATGAAGGCGGTTGAGGGAGATGAGTGATGGTTGATGCAAGAGCTTGATTTTGTGATCTTCTTACTTTAAGTCTCGTCGACTTTCAATCCACCTATCAAGAAATCAAAGGAAAGCAAGGTAGGTAAAGAATATCACAAAACAAGCAAAATATCACACTCTAACAAGCAAGATATCACACTCTAACAAGCAATTACAAAAACTAAAAAGAAAATAGAGTGAATTAAGCAAACAAAAGTAAAACAAAACTAGAGAACTATCTAAGAACTCTTCCCCGGCAACGGCGCCATTTTGACGCGCGATTTTAGAGTGTATTCGTGGAACACTAATCCTAATCACGCAAGTCAAACAAAATTTATAATCTAGGTGACCTAGAGTCGAACCCAAAGGAAGAGGTGATAGTTAACTAATTGAGAATTACCTAAGCTTGCTTAACATAAAAGAGTTTGGGGGATTTAGATTAAAGGTTGATGTTTTAATAACAAGAAAGAAAAAGTGATCAAGAGCGTTCTACTTCGACCCCTAGGACATTTAGGAGATAACACACTCAATTTACTAGCACAAATCACATTTAGTTTGAATTCTTATGGCTACACATCATCCTTCCAAGTTCAACTCTCGTTCCATCCTTGGTGAATTAGATGACGCGCTAAAAGAGGTATGTTCTCAACCCATCTCTATTGAACCATGTGGAATTCAAGTCACAACCTCAACTCTCGCTCTATTGGAAAGGCACTCAAACTCACACAAAACCTGTCTATCACCAAGAGGAATTGTCTCTCTCTCTCCTCGACTTTCTGAAGCAACATTTGATATATTACTAACACTAGGGTTCAATCGTCATCAAATCATAGGAAGTTAATTCACTTTGACACACTTAGGCATTTCGTCAAACACTTGCATGCATCATTATGAACAAGTAACTACAACAATTAAGATTCAACTAAAATGTAATTCAAATGCATAGAAAGAGTATACAAACATCATCCAAATCCTAGGGATCCATATGATCCCAATCACATGAACAACTACTCTAACATGACTACAAATGTAAACAAAGTGTTCAAAATGGAAATAAACAACATGATAACAAAGAGAGATAGAAAAGCTTAGATTTGATGATCTTCAAGCCTTTATCTTCACTTCATCATCTTTGATCCAAGGATTCTTTAAGTGTATGAATATTTGCACTTCCAAGGATCCTCATTTTTGAATGTGAGATTTGTATTTATAGCCTTGAAAAATCTGGGTTTGACCGTGTTGACCGAGTCAAAGTTGACTTGAGTTGACCTTCGGTTGACTTTTGGTTGACTTGACCAAAATTCATTACTTTTTCAACGGTTCACTAGACATTTGCGCTCATTTTTCAAAAGCTATTCCGTGAATCCGAAAGATGTAAATAACCTGAAAATCACACGAAAAGTATCAAAATTCTCACTAACAAGTATAGAACTAACAAAAACTAAATGGGAATTGCACATAAATATTAGTACATTTATGTACTCATCAGTCATGTGCACGCGTGATGTGCACATGACAAATGCACATACGTGACGCAATCTGATGCATCCAGAAAATTTAATCAACGGATGCAAGAGGGGATCCACGAGTCCACCAAATTGAGAGGATCCACATGATACTACCTCTATATATATATCCATCTATCGTATATATAAAGCACAAAGAGTCTCATTTTACCCCTAACTTCTTTCATATTTACTTTATTTCAATCGAATATAGTAATTGTTGCACAAAGAGTCTAATATAGAATATAGTAATATATTTCAATCGATATTCAAATAATTGTGCATCAAACAACTAGGTTAAACCACCCGTCGGAAATTGCCGAAAACCACCTCTTATAGGCCGTAATTGTCGAAAACCACCCCTTATAGGCCATAACCTAATTAATTAAATTTACCTAATTAATTAACCTAATTAATGCCTAATTAATCCATCTAACGGAGATTTACCACTTATTGAACGTTTTCTGTTAAAATGTGTCGGTCAACAAAAGTCAGACGAACGAAGGGTGGTTTTTCAGCAATAAAATGTATAAGGGGTGGTTTTCAGCAATTACGCCCTATAAAGGTGGTTTTTCGATAATAATCCCTATTTAATAATACCTTGAAGTGAAAGACGGGGGTATCTTTCTTTCATGTCGTTCTCAAATTCTCATGCATCTTCATTCTCCATAACACCTTGACTAACGATACATTCTTACTGTGTAAAATTTCTTACTCGTCTATCAAGAATATCAGTGGGTAGCTCCTCAAAAGATAAAGTACCATCAACCTAAAGTTTTTCAATCTCCATTACATGATTAAGATATGAAATATACTTTCGCAACGTCAAAACATGAAATACACGATGAACAGTATTCAACTCCGGAGATAGCACAAGTGTGTAAGTTAGTTTTCCAGTGCACTCTTTGATCTTAAAAGACAATAAAACAACAACAACGCTTTCCATTCATTTCAAATATTACCACACTTTTTCATAGGCGAAATCCTCAAAAAAATCTTACCACACCTTTCATAGGTGAAATCCTCAAAAACTTATGATCTATAATAGGAAATTCCAACTCTCCGCGTCTCAGGTCTACATAAAATTTCTGACAATTTTGTGCCTAATTTTCATTGATCTTTCACATACTTTCATTCGCTTCTTACACTAGTTTGCACAACTCAAATCAATCGAATGGTGATATGCATCTCTGCCATATAAAGCTCAAATGGAGCCATCTGTATACTCGAATGATAACTGTTGTTGTACGAGAACTCCATTAATGGTGTGTAATGATCTAAACTACTTCCTAAAATCCATGAAACGAGCTCTCGACATATTCTTCAAGGTCTGAATCGTCTTTCAGACCGTCCATCTGTCCAAGGGTGACATGCAGGCTTATACGGAACTGCGTTCCCAAGGCTTCCAAAATCAATCTTTGACATCTAGAAGACTAGAAGTGAACTGTGATCCACGCTCCAAAATAACGAATACTAGTCCTCCATGAAGATGCACAATCTCCATAATATATTGATCAGCGTTAGAAATGTCTATTTTAAACCCCTACTTTTCATGCTTATTTCCTATGATTATAACGTAAAATATATTACTTTTGATACTTTGATTGATGTTTCAGGTCAAAAAGCACGATTCCAGCCTTACGAAGGAGCATAAATGGAAATATGAGGAAAAACACGTGAATTCGGCCTAAATCAGACATAATTGGGAGCATTTCTGCAATTCTTAGACCGAGTGTATTAAAGTACCTGACTCGAGCTAAAACAAGCAAAGACTCATCGTTTTACTCGACCGAGTAAATACACTTCTCGAGCAAGTTCATCACGTGATCAAGACCCTTCGTATGGATTCTCTCTCCATTAACTCGACCATTTAGTATACAAGATTTAATACAAGTGGAGAAGCTAGACCTTTCCACTTGCTCGACCATTTAATAATACCATATTTAAGATGAGTGGATAAGCTTGACTTTCCATTTTACTCGGTCATTTTATGTATTAGAAGTTAAAGGAAGACCCTTCATTCCACTCGATTTGATTGATCTTCACTATATAAGCATCACAAGAGATTCAAAGAAGGTTGGCTGCTGCTGTCCGAGCTGCCTAGGGGGCCGAAAACCCTAGTAAAGTGATTGAGACTAGTCGAGTAACCAAGTGAAGAAGAGAGAGCCGAGAGAGCTCGGAAGAGCCGAGAAGCTAGACTTTATTAGGAAAGTTACTACTCAAGTGACCTTAGAGCTACCCTCATTAGAATATAAAAACCGATCGAGTATCATGGTGTATTCACCAAACAACTCGACCGAATCTACATACTCGAGCATCATGTCTCAATCCAACCTACTATCCAAAAAGACCAATGCACCCTCCCAACGAAGAACTCAAGTTGAGTTTGTTCACACCTATGACCCATCCTACCCACCAAATTTTGACAACCTAGACCATGCACGAACCTATGAACGATTAGCTGAAGATGTAAACCGACTCAAGCCTTTGGTGAGCTCGATAGCCCTTCATGACAAGACAATGCAAAGCCTTGGCATTAGTGCCAAAGTTTATGACATGTTCAGCCGAGCTTCACTCGATGTTGATGTTGTTTTCAACAAGCAATGCTATAAGGAACTTGTCTATGAGTTCATTGCCTCATTTGAACCTGTTGAAGGAGATGGTTTTGCATCTGATTATGATGGATGGAAATTCAGAATTCAAGATTTGGACTTTTATTGGACTCGACAAGAAGCGTATAGACATCTTGGATTTCCTGAAGGAGGACTTAGTCACTTGGCTACGGAACAATAAAGAATTCAGATTTGGAAAGATATTAGCCGCCAAGACTTCATTGGAGACTATCCTTCACCATCATCTATTAAGAATCCCGTTTGGAAATACGTGCATCGTCTGATAGCTACGAATATAAATTGCCAACCCGAAACTGTTGATGTAGTTACCCAAGAGGACTTGAACATTATGTGGGCACTTGATAGAGCACAGTTGTACGCTACTTTAAGTCCTTTACATTGCTTATATTCTAACATATTTCAGTATAAGATTACGCTTTTGGTGTAGTTTTGTATCTCAGGTGTAAAAGAAGAGTTAGAATAAAAACGCAACAAGAAGGCTGAATCTCGAGCAAAAAAGACAACAAGGTGACAACAAAGGACAGAAGACCACTAGCGCGCGAGCACCATGGCGCGCGAGTGAGGGTCGCACAGAAGACAACAAAACGGTGATGTCAGCAGACAGCGAGATATCAGGAGCGATGACGTCATCACGCGCAAAGAATATTTCTAAGTTCGGTTTTTGGAGATTACATATTTCCTAAGCTGATTTTTAGAGATAATGAAGATTTCCTCCAGATATCCTTGCCTAAATATTCGTGAAAACCCTAGGAGGCAAGACTATAAATACAAAGCTTCATGGAAATCACAAGTGTGCGTACTTAGAGAGCTGGACACGGCGCAGACGAGCGAAGAGCAGAATTCCGGCGAGATTGAGCGCGCGAGCTGTCACGCGAGCCTGCCGACGCACCACATCAGATTTGTCTTGTTATTTTAGTTGTCATATAATTATTCTTGAGATGTATTCATTCAGTATGAGTAGCTAAACTCACTGAACTCGGTTTGGATTTGAATCTATGAATGATATGTTTTGAGGTCTTGTTCTTAAATTGCATGATAAGTTTAGTATTATTATTCCAAGCTCAAATTGCATGATAATTAGGTTAGACAATTAAGCGAAGCCTTGCACCGCAGACTTAGTTGT
>QZGG01003514.1:0-22911 GCA_006409495.1 Sedum album | reverse complement strand
AAATAACCGAAATAAATCCGATCCGTCACATGCATGTAGCCGTAGAGGACGACGGTGGTGTGTTGGTGGTGACAATCGACCACATGCATGCAAACCGATCGGAAGATTGAAAGCAGCGGCGGCTACGATGTTGATGGAGGGAGGAAGATGACGGATAAAACATTAAAGGACTCCTTGGGGTAGAGGAAGAGAGATTCTTCATTCCATGAAGGAGAGAAACTCCTCCACCCCGGAGGAGCAGTGGAAGAAAGAGGAAAACAAACGGCAGAGAAGAAGCGGTGGAAGAAAGAAGAAAGAAGGAGGAGAGTAAGCCCAAGTGGAATTGGTTAAATTAGAAACTCCTTTGATGAGACCTTAAGATTTTAATTTTTTGTATTTTAGCAAAATAAAGTCAAAATACAAAATAAAGTCAGAATATGTGTAAATAGTTAGATTAAAAATGTAAACAATGAAAAACAATTAAATGCATCTGTGCACCGAATATACACTGGGGTCGCAAGAAAACTACACTCCCACTCTAATTCCGAAGTTTTTCTCTCTGAGAGTGAGAGTATTTATAGTCAAAATATAAGCAGAGGATTATGAATATTTTGGTAGGACAATGAAGAAAAGAATATCAGATAAAGAATTGAGAACACAAAATCAACCTTGAACAAAATCAATTTGAGCTAATGGAAGATTCTTAAATATTTCCATTCAATTGTTTCTTGGATAGAACAACTACTGAAAATCATACCTGATTCTTTTACTTTACCAGTAAAGGAAGCAATTTAGTGGAACATTAAAATTGAATCAAGAAAATTTGTTTATTGAATAATTTGTGCTGGATCCGGTGATTTATGGTTACGCCGGACTGCCTACATACCCTGTTGATATTCAACAAGGATCAAGCCTCACATGTAGTTCTGGACAATATTGTTTATTTACATATAGCAGATGATTTACTTCATGCTGCTCAATTACTATACTAAATGTCTTTCTTGAATGTCACGCAACTGGTGTCGCCTTGAATGGATAGCTTGGTGGGGTGCTGGAAGGCATTGGAACTGCCTTCTTCCATCCTTGTGACCTCATGTACTTGTCCAATTCATCTTCAGTATTGTTTGCGTACTTTTCGGATTCCTCTCGAGCCCTTTTTGGCTGGGGTCTTGATTTTGGCTGTGCCCTGAACCCCATTCGCTGATCATAAGCCAATCTCTTTGACTCGTTAGAAAGTACCTCATACGCATTCGAGACATTCTTGAACGCGGAAGCTGCCACTACGGAGTTGTTCTTGTCAGGATGTAAAGCGAGTGCCATCTTCTTGAATTGTTTCTTGATCTTTTCATCGCTTGCTTTCACATCTTCCACTCCAAGAACTTTGTAAAAACTCTCATTCAAGTGCACAGCTTTCTGGACATTGTAGGCTTCAATGTAGTTGTCCGCCCTGGCTGTCAATTTGGGGTTGAGATCCTTAGCTGCCTTCATCGATTCCATAGCCACGTCAAAAAGATCACGTGTGATGTAATCCTCTGCAGCCTTTGCAGCGTTTTCCCCAGCTAACTCGAGAAACTCTCGTGCATCAAACATGTTGATATTTTGATTTCAAAAATTCTGCTGATTCTGATAATGTGTTAATGTTACTGATGATGAACTGAGTTGTATTTACAAGTATATTCTGTTGATAGTTTCCTAATCATAAATTAACAAAAGTTGGCTAGAATGTGTCTTGTTGAACAAGAAGATAGTTTCCTAAAGTTTCTCAAGTAATTATTTCTTAAAAACATTATTTTTTAAAAACATTAATTCTTAAAAACATTATTTTATTACTTAATTTTGTCGTGGTGAAAAAATTCAACCCTAAAAAATTTATGTTTTCATTAATAAGAGTTTTTTATACAAATTCATTAATTAGAGTTATTTGCAAACATAACAGGGTTTTCTCCTAGTCGGATGTACTCGGAACCATTTGCATGGTAAAATCTATACGCTATTAAACCGATTAGTTCTTAGCTGCATCCGGAATCCCCTCTGTATTATTCTTTTTTTTGAACTGCAATATACTCGAATTATAGTTAGTGATTATTAAGAGATGTCTAAAGTTGAGAAGAAAGTATATGTGAGATCGTGAAACACAATTTCGATTGTTGATTATTAAAAATATTACGGATGAGATTTAATAATTAATAAAATCGTCAAACTCTACCGCTAGAATTTTTACAAATCCAACTATCCATTTAATAAAAAATAGCTTTAATCTCAACTGTTGGAGATCAAGTATTTGATAAGATTTGAGTGTGATAAATTAATGTTTTTAGAACTTGTCGGGAATTAATTTTCATAGATTTGAGTGTGATAAATTAATTTTCTACGTGTGATGTACTCCGCGGATTTCACAGCGTTTTCCGGCTAAGTCTGGTGCGTCAAACATGTTGATACTTCGATTTTACAAACTCAGACAGATTCTGATGATGTGTTAATGTTACTCATAAGTTGTACTTATAAGCATTTTTTGTAGAAAATTTCTTAATGTTGGATGTTTCCTAATCATAAATTTCCAGAAGGTTAGGATTTCATAGAGCTAGTGCTTTTCGCACGTAGCTTCTCTTATCCAGGTTACTATATCCGAACCTGGAATAAGACTATCCTCATTCAGGTGACGGCAAATCACGGAAGCCATTTCGTACTATCTGAAATAATGTAACTGTTGAAAAGGAGAAGACTTGTGGTATCATTCATTTACATGTGAAGCCATTTTGTTGACTTGTGTTTCTCTATCACATATAAGATGAATCAAACTTGGTAAATCATTTGTGATCTAGCTTGAGCAGCAATTTCTCTTAGCAGAAACATCATTTATGTTAATCTTTTCACCTAAACCTGGGGCAGATGAGGTGGTCCCTTCTCCTTCGAGTGCCTTCTTACTAACAATGTGGTATATCTCGGTGAGAACTTCAGTAAATGCATTTTCAACATTTGTAGCTTCTAGTGCAGAAGTTTCAATAAAGTACAGAGACTCCTTTTCGGCAAAAGACTTTCCTTCTTCTGTAGGTACAGCTACTAAATGGCGCAGATCAGATTTGTTCCCAACCAACATCACAACAATGTTTGGATCAGTGTGGTTCCTCAACTCTTTCAACCATCTCTCCACATTTTCAAAGGTTACATGTCGAGTTACATCATACACAAGAAGAGCGCCTACTGCCCCACGGTAATAAGCACTAGTGATGGCACGGTACCTGATTAAAACATCAAGAAACACGTAACTGGAAAAATGCACATGAGTGTACGAGCATACTAACAAAGTGAGGAAGCTTAATAAATTGCATAATTTTTCAAGTTTCAAGGGAACCATTCTAATCCACAAGACAAACAAAAAACTCAAAACTCAACAATTATAATCAACAAAAGAAACTTTCAAAATATGATATTCTGAATCAAACTTGTTAGGACTAAATTATCGACCCCATAAGCCATAAAGCTACAAATTATCAAGCTTACTCCACCAATCAGCAACTTTTCCACCAATTCCGCAAACCTGAGAATTCCCTAAATGGATAAATTGCAGGGTCTTATCACAAGTTGATGCAAATTTTTGACTGATACTGATCAACAAAAATCTGAGCAATGAAAAAGACTAAAAACCAAATCTGAGCAGTAAGATAAAGCTTATAAATGGATGACCTCTCTTGTCCAGCAGTGTCCCAAATCTGAGATTTTATGATCTTTCCATCCACCTCCAAACTCCTAGTAGCGAATTCAACTCCGATAGTTGATTTAGACTCCAGATTGAACTCGTTCTTCGTAAATCTCGAAAGCAAATTCGACTTCCCGACTCCGGAATCTCCGATCAACACCAGCTTGAAAAGGTAGTCGTAGTCATCGTCTGGTCTGTATCCCGCCATCGTCGCCGGTGCTGATTCGATTTCTCGGCGTGAATTTATGAGCCCTAGAATTTCGTAGAAGACGGAAAGACGTATTGACCCGCTCAAAATTTATCAGTCCAATTGATTCGATTCGATTCGGTTCGGTTCGGTTCGGATCGGTTCGGTTCAATTATTAACCGGTTCGATTTATCAGTCCTACGGCTCCTTGAGATTGCTGTGTAGTGTGTGCAATGATGCGCCTCGCTTTTGGTTCGAAGATACGGCCTTCATGCATATCATCAAACTGGCGCCTTATGAGTTGTAAATTACTGGGTTTGTGCGATAATATCAACAGTCTGAGAAAGTTGCACGCTTTGCTGATTATAAATGGGATTAATGGGTTTCCATGTCAAACTAAGTTGGTCAGTATGTACGGTTCATTTGGGAGGATGGGTGCTGCTTGCAAGGTGTTTGATTCAATTACTGACCCAGATTATTTTGCTTATAAGGTCATGATTAGATGGTGTTTTATGTATGATTTGTATGATGAGACTTTGCGGCTATTCGGGCGTTTGAGGAATTGCCTTACACAGTATGACAATGTGTTGTTTTCAATTGTGTTAAAGGCGAGTAGGGAGTTGTGCCATTTTGATGTCGGAAGGAAGCTGCATGGCTTGATCATTAAGGTTGGGGATCCTGATAGTTTTGTGTTGACAGGGTTGGTTGATTTCTATGGTAAGTGTGGGGATATTGATGATTCACGGCAAGTATTTGATGGTATTTGTGAAAGGAATGTGGTTTGTTGGAGTTCTATGATTGCAGGGTATGTGCAGAATGATTGTCCTGAGGAAGGGTTTATATTATTCAATAGGATGAGGGGAGAAGGGTTGGTTGAAGGGAATCAAATTACTTTGGGGAGCCTGGTTGTGCCTGTATAAAGTTGAAGGCTTTGCACCAGGGGAAGTGGCTTCATGGATATGTGGTAAAATGTTATTTTGATGTAAATTCTTACCTGGGGACATCTCTGGTTGATTTGTATGTCAAAATTGGTGATATTAGAGATGCTAGGCTACTGTTTGACGAGCTTGGTGTTGTTGATCTATATATGTGGACAGCTATGATTGTTGGGTACACTCAGAGAGACAATGCCATTGAGGCTTTGAGACTTTTCACAGGTCACAAATGGAAAGCCCTTATTCCTAGTTCCGTCACAATTGCATCAGTTCTATCAGCATGTGGACAGTCCGGGCACTTAACTTTAGGAAGGTTGGTTCATGGCATTGCAGTTAAGTTTCGGTGTGTCACATTTGAAGATCCAGCTGTGAGGAATGCGCTTGTGGATATGTATTCTAAGTGCCATCTACTAAAAGATGCCCGCTACTATTTGAGGAGTTTGCTGATAGAGATATCATAGCATGGAACTCCATCATTTCTGGTTATGCTCAAAATGGATATGTCTATGATGCTTTGGAGCTCTTTGGTAAGATGAGATTAACATCTGTCTCACCAGATGCAGTCACCATAGTAAGCACGATGTCAGCTTGTGCATCAGGTGGTCTTTTACGAGTTGGCTCCTCTCTTCATGCTTTCTCATTGAAAAAAGGTCTTTTATCATCAAATGTCTATGTAGGAACTGCACTTTTGAACTTGTATGCAAAATGTGGGGATGCAAGATCAGCTAGATTGATATTTGATTCAATGGAAGAAAAGAGTACAATAACATGGAATGCAATGATTACAGGTTACGGAGTGCAAGGGGATGGAACCAACTCTATGGCTTTATTCGATAACATGTTAAGCGAAAAGTTCAAACCCAGTGAAGCAATGTTCACAAATATTTTATCAGCATGCAGCCACGCTGGGTTAATTGGAGAGGGTTCGAGATATTTTAACTCAATGTGCCGAGATTTCAAATTTGTGCCTAAAATAGAGCAATATGCTTGCATGGTTGATCTCTTGGCTCGGGCTGGCCGTCTAGAGGAAGCCTTATATTTCATCAACAATATGCCACTCAAGCCTGAAATAACTGTATTCTCAGCTTTTCTCCATGGGTGCAGTACATATTCCAAGTCTGAACTTGGAGATGAGGCCATTAAAAGAATGCTGGATTTGCATCCTGATGACGCTAGCTATTATGTGCTTATTTCTAATTTCTATGCTGCTGATGGAAGGTGGAACCTAGCCAACCAAGTAAGGATTTCAATGAAGCAAAAAGGCCTCGACAAGTCTCCTGGGCACAGTTTTGTTGATGTAAAGTCCGGTAACTATATTCCTTCGGACGGGGTAGGAGGGTCAAGAATTGAATATTGATGCATCTAGCACGGTTAGTACATAAACTGGAAAGTGAGGGTAGAACAAGACATTTTTTCTGCATTAAGAAACAGCAATACTTATTAACAAAACTGCCACTGTATAAACAAATGCAACCAAGCTAATACTGCTACTAGGACAGACATTCTCGTGCTGGAATCTCAAGGATATAATTAAAGACCAGATAAGTTAACAAGCTCATCATCAGCCATTATACATATAATCATCAACTAATGGTCTCCAGCTCAATCCAAGGTTGTCCGATGTGTTGCCCAAAGTAAGGACTTTATAATCATTGTTTTGAGAGGTACACTTGACACTGTAATACAGTTTTACCTATCTGGAATCCAGGGACAACTGTGAATGCCACTTTTGGATCTACGTCTGATACGAGGAGGGCCTCATTTGCCACGCTTTCCATGTATAGTTCTGAGAATCTTGAGTTAGGGCGAACTTGGAAGATTGAGGCTTGGGGGTCAAATGAGAATGCTAAGCAATGTAAGAGCCAGACTCGTTTGGCCATTTCTGCAAATGAGGTGAAGAATGGGGTTTCTGGAAATCCGCCGAGTTTAATGTGTTTTCTCTGATTCAAGTTGCTGCATAGAGATATTTCCATGTCTGGATGAACCAATGTCAAGTACTTTGCTCGACAGAATTTCCCAAATGTGGAATTAGGCTGTGAGGAGAGATATTCTAGTACATTTGCGGCTTTAAGCTCGTTAAACTTCTCATAAAAGTGCCTTGTCCTGGCCTTGGGATCCTTGAAAGACTGATGTTGGAGAGAATAATACGGATGCTGGAAACCGTTGAACATTTCAAGGCATACGAAAGACTCGAATGCAAAACATTGATGACTTTCCGTCCAATAAATCACACCAGGGGATATAGCATTTAGCTGCTGAACTCACATCCCATCCAGCATAGTCCATCTCATTCACCATCATTCTTACAAATGAACGGATTGATCTAACAGTGTGGCGCAGAACTGTGATGAAATGATTTGGATTCAGTCCTGATGGATGGACATTATCAAGCACATTCAAGTGACCACTCTCATTCAACTTCCTCTGCATCAGCTTATTCTGTTTGTTGCATTCTTCTAACTGTGCTCGATGTAGCTCTATTTCTGAATCTTTGAGTTTGTCGTGAATTTCTAACTTCTTCATGGTGATTTCATACGTCTTCAAGGCGCTATTCTGCTCTTGAATCTCTGCCAAAGCAACAGCCTTTTCTGGCAAAAAATCAAACTGCTTCTTCACAAAACACTGCTTCAGCTCAGACAATGATGTCAACTCAGATATTACCAACCTGTCCGCAGACTGGATTTCATCCACATCATACTGAAATTGAGCCAGCTGCAACTGCGCATATGATGCCTTAATAGATGAAATACTAGCAAAAAGCCTAGCCAGCAAAGCTTCCACCGCAGCTCTCTCCTTCATCCTCTCATCAACCGAAACCCTACCCACGTCTTCAAACCGATGTGAACTCGATCTACTCCTATCAGCGGCCACTTTCCTATCCTTCACCCCATCAACAGGAGCAACTCCAACAGCCACCCTAATATGCAATAATTTAGCTATAGTTCGCGCCAATTTCCCTTTCCCTCTCCTAGCAGGAGCAGCCACTGCAGCTGAAGAATCCATTTCCTAAATCTGCATACACAAACCAATCAAAAAGGGTATACAAAGATAACAACTTTTCACCCCAAATCCAAATCTAACAAATACCCAATTCAATCCAAGCAGAAACTAGAGATGGGTCATTGCCAGATTTGAGAAAATGAAGAGACTAAATGAATGATGATGGTTGAAGAAGGATGGTGGTGGCTGTCTTGGTAGGAATGATATGATAAAAGGCTTTAAAGGCATATCTTGCTTTGACTCATAGATCAATATGAGAATTATTGAGAGGAAAATGACATGAAAAGCACTTTAAAACCCTCTTTGTATTCCATCATCTATTAATCTATCCTTTTTCTCACCTCCCTCTGTCAAACCTTATTCTCAGTAACACAGACAATTTACAAAAGCCAAAGCTGAACAACAAACCCTTCAAGTGACACAACTGTAAAAATCCAGGTGGACATTTCAGATTAGCATTAATGAGTGGGTGAAAAACAAGGTCAATTA
Organism: Sedum album; assembly: GCA_006409495.1. Lineage (NCBI taxonomy): Eukaryota > Viridiplantae > Streptophyta > Magnoliopsida > Saxifragales > Crassulaceae > Sedum > Sedum album. The sequence continues at coordinate 14,624 of QZGG01003514.1, read as the reverse complement.
TTTGACAGAAAAATTAATGACTCAGATAAATTTTCACTGACCCAAATGACAGTTCATTGAAAAGTGGAGAGTGACTTCTGCATGAGAAAATCTAAGCTATTGAATGACCAGAAGCACGAAAACAGAGCCAAAACAGGGTAGAAGCAGAGCTCAACAGAACTGAGATTGAGATTCAAGTGATTGCATGTATTTTTGATGACCCAGAGTTTAGTTTAATATTGAATTAGAATATTGAGTTGGTGCATAATGATGTGGTATACCAAACATCATTAAAAGACATTAAACAAGTCAACAAACAACATATTTATAGTACCTTATCACCAAATTTCATTTTTAAATCAAAAGATCCCTGTGTGTTCCACAAAACCAAATATTGATGATCTTGCTACTAATCAGTGAAATGAGCTCGCAAGAGTTATAAAACAAGATTGACGTATGAATGAAAAAGACTTTGATTGCTTTAAAAGTCCATACCTCACCCTGTTTCTCTTGGTTGACTTTCAACGCGGTGGACTGAATGGAGACAAGGTCGGGGCTGTGGTGGACAACCGGAGCCGGATCAAAGGGAATTAGAGGGAGCGGGAATCGGAGAGCGTTGGAGGAAGATGGGGAGAGGCAAGAGGCAAAGATTGATTTGTGACAAGGAACAGAGCATTGGGAAGTAAAAAAGGATTCTCAGTGTCCTCTGCCACTGTTTACAACTTAAATAAACTTACGTTTTTACCCCTGGTTTTTATGAGCCTTCATTGCATGAATGTTAACGTTAGAGGGGTATTTTGGGAATTTTTCGTGTCATAATTGCTCATTCCCAACTTTACTGGGAGTATCGAAATTCAAATTTGTTATTCTTATTGAATTTGTGGGTCTCCTCTCATCATGCAAATTTTGTAAAAGCTGGATGAAACTATAATCAACAGCAGATGGATTCTACAGGTTGCAAAATGCTGCAAATAAATGGCTGGTTTCACATGACACTCACACTCAGCAAAGAATCATAGCAGAGTCGATGACATTTGCAGAAGTTATACTTACAGTAACTTGTCCATTGAAGTGGCCTCTACCGATCTCTGATCTTTACTAGGGCCGGAGAGGGTTGAATCTACCCATGGATCGCCCACTGAGTCGGTCTTCTGTACTGCGTTGTGTTCTGAAATGGAAGACAGATTTGTTTGACTATCTTGTGATAGTCTCTCGAAGGCTTTGAACCGCATATCATCTTCGAATGTATTACGATTAACGAGCGGGGCTTGTATTGGAGCTTTCCCTTCGAGCATCTTCACCACTAAGGACATGGCTGGTCTAAGAGTTGGGGAAGGATTGGTGCATACAAGTGCCAAGTTAAGCATTCTTTGGGCTTCCTTTTTGTTGTAGTCTGTGCCGAGGCTTGGATCGACGAGTTCTAGTAAATTTCCTTGCTCTTGGAGCACATATGCCTGCCCATTTTTTTGAAGAAATTATTTATGATTGACGATTCAAACTATTCAGGCAAAACATTTTGAGAGAGAAACAATAGTAATACCCAGTCTAGAAGATAAACAAACTCTTCTTTGGGCCGATAGTTCGTGTTACTCTTCCCACTGACAATCTCAAGGGCAACAATTCCGAAGCTGTATACGTCAGCCTTATCTGTCAAGTAACCCCTCATAGCATATTCAGGAGCCATGTAACCTCTGAGAAAAGGACATGTAAATGAATTGTCAGTTATATGCTCGAAAGAAGAACTTGAAAGAATTTTCCAAAGATCATAAGTTAAATTTGTAGGGAGGCAATACATTGTTCCAGCAATGCGAGTGCTAATGTGCGTATTCTCTTCCTCGTCCAGCTTAGCCAAACCAAAATCAGATATTTTTGCATTTAGATCCTTATCGAGGAGGACATTGGTTGCTTTTATATCTCTATGAACTATTTTCAACCTTGATTCTTCGTGTAAATAAGCTAATCCCTTAGCTATGCCCCAACATATCTTATTTCTTGTTGACCAGTTCAAGTTAAGTCTGTTGTTGGGAGGACCTGTAAAAATACAAATGCCAAAAATATTATTAGATGAGCCATTCATACCCCTCATTGTTTTAATGAAAGTTTTTATACCAAAAAGTGCGCGTGCCAGACTGTTATTTTCCATATACTCGTATATAAGCAACAACTGATTTCCTTCAATACAACAACCGTGCAACTTAACCAAATTCGGGTGCTGGAGTGCTGATATCATGCCAATTTCATTGACAAACTCTCGATTCCCTTGTTTTGATTTTGATGAGAGTTGCTTCACGGCAATTATTGTTCCATCAGCTAGCACACCCTAAGACAAGTAATTGGAAATTCAGTGAACAAATTTCTAGAGCTTTTGCATTAAGAAACCTATATGGAGAAAGCAAAGGAATGAAGAAACCTTATAAACGGGCCCGAAGCCGCCTTCTCCTATTTTGTTTGCAGGGTCGAAATTATTAGTAGCTGTTTTAATTTGTCTCAAGGAGAAGTAACCTGTCTGAAGCTCAAGCCCGCGTCGTAGTTCTGAGACAAGTACACAATTTGACATTATTCGTGCGAGATTTAAAATGAAAGTTAATTGATGCATTTTGGTCTTTTCTCATTTGACTGAGAAGCTCACCTTCATCTTCAGGGTTTTTACGGCACAAAAACATCCATAATCACTGAAACTAATGCAACAATAACTAGGCAGCCTATTGCAATACCAACGATAGCTCCTAATGACAGTCCAGTACTCACATCGAAATCTACAAGCAATTTAGATTTTGATAAGATGAATCGTCAAAGATGACAATTGTAGTGCAATATCTAATGTCACGTACTTGGTCGCACTGTAATAGCGGATATAAGCGGACCATATACTCCTCGATCAGGGATGGTCATAGTTCCTTTTCCCGACCAATATAAGTGAATTTCAAGTGTGCTCCTGTTGACAAAAACCTCGTTGAAATCCAAATATACAGGCTTCCCAACACCATTTGCTTTCTTCGCAATATTGAAGTCTTTTTCAACCAAGTTACCCTGTACATAAGGAATTTCAGATCCCTCAGCAGAAATATTAAATCCAAACATAGAGGTATTTGATTGATTCGTGTCATGTGTATTTATTTTATAAAATGTATCTTAGTTTTGTACATTTTAATGTATGTAAATGAATTACATATTATAAATTCACTAATACATACAAATTTCACTAGAAATAGAATAAATAAGAAAAATACTGCTAATATTAAAGTTATTTGTAATGAATATTAATTATTATTTACGAACTTTTGTGTAAAATATATTTTGCATGCTACATGTGCATTGCACTTGCTTAATGTTATTTACAAAAAATAACTTTTATAGACTTAAAACTGATTCTTAGTGTTTATATTCACATTTTCCTGAGTGTATTGTATCCTAACATCTTAAATGATTATAAAATATAATAAACGTTTTGTAACTCACTTGTATAGCAATGTCAAAGATGCGCTCTCCGAGGCTGCTAAATGTTTCACCTGTGGTAAACATCGTTTCGGCAAAATGAAGTCTCACATGGTAGCTACCTTTCCGTAAACAAAGCCCGTAGTATTTTAGCGACAAAGGAGATAAACGAGCTGTAGTATAGACGCCACTTAGGTTGAAACCATTTACATTTGATGCTCTATAAGAAGCTCCTGCATTCCCTATGAAAACACCGGTACTACTATAACCCCATCTCTTTCCAACAGAAATAAAGTGTGATGGTCCTGTCGTGGTTAGGTCCTCTTCATATTCATTCCCTTCATATTTCAGCGCACCTCCTCCACAATTGATGAATAAAGAGTGGTCTGGTATCATTGGTAATGAAAATGTAAGCACAATGGACAAGGATTACTTGAAAATGCGTAATGTGCCAAACAATCAAAATACATACGTTTAGCATCACCGGGGCAAGGAAGGTCCTTCCTTAAACACCAAGCAACTCTAAAATGATAAACAAGAATATAATCAAGGCTTAGAATACGAAGATAATTGTGTGCGGATATCTTTAGAACACTTACGCATTGCTCTCCGAAGTAGAAAAACTAGACACGAGGTTACTGGATATGAAACAAGAGATGGAGAAGTGTTATTGGCTAGACTTATGAGTAAAAAGTAATGAAAATTTTTACAAGCATTTTGATGAATAAAATCTTACACGCTTGATTGTTGACAGCTTGCCGGAGGTGAAGAGGTGAAATTATTATATGACACATCACTGTCAAAGCGAAATACAATTCAGTCGAACTAGATACCTAGTAAAGTAACAAACAATTTTTGTCAGATTGAGAAAACTAACAAGTTCTCTCGACTCGATGCCATCCAACCTGGTATGGCTCCTCCTAGAGAGTTGTTTGTCAAGAACCTAAAAGGATTTTCATGTGTTAGACCTGCTATCTTTAGAATAAAGAACTACATTGATATTTGGATGAGTAATGTATTGTATTATACTACACTGTTAATTGCTTACATGTAATCTAGTCCATTCAATGATTGAATATCGTTTGGAATGGAGCCGGTCAACTGGTTAAAGCTAAGATCTCTGTGTGAACAATATGGAGGAATAAAAATGTTAGATTCACAAATCAGAGGAGAGTGACCCAGCAGGGCATCAATGTTACACATACTCACATCATTTTTAGACTCTTCATGCTGCCGAGGTAATCTGGGATAGTCCCCGTAAGTTTGCAATTTCTTAAAAGACTAACAAACAAACAAAAAAGAAATAAAATTAGTCAAATTATCAAAAAATGAATACACAACTCACACTTACAATGTTTCAAGCTTGGTCAAATTTCGTAAATCAGGGATGCTTGAACTTGGTCCACTCAAATCTGAAATCCTCCTGAAAATAATGGTCAAGCAAATTATTAAAATTGGTGAGAACATGTTACTGCTTCATGTAAATTAAGTAGGGAGAAAAGCATACAAATGTACTAAGTTCGTTAACCGAGATAAAGTGGCAGGAATAGGACCGTTCAAGTTGGCACCCTGCGCATCCCTGAAACAAATGTAAATAAAAATCACGATTCGAGTACACAATTGTTCTATAAATTGTTAGAGTTATTTTTAGTCATAAATTTCAGGTTATACATGTAAAAAATATATAAATAACAAACATGTTAATTATACAAAAGTTCATAACGTGTGTCTGGAAACAAGTTAAACAAACTTTACATTTTGTATCTTGTACCCGACTGAATCATCAGTGGTGCCTGGAGCTCGTCTTAATAAATATTTTACTAAAAACAAACATGTTTAAGGAACTAAACTTGGTTTAATGCACATTACCTCTGATCAGAGTTTACTTATTAAATTTTTTTAAATTAGCAGTCTTAAATGTATAAGAAAAATCATTTATTTAGATATGATCAAACTGCATACACAAAATTAAGATATATGTTAATAATCAGACTTGCATTTAACATTTATATAATGTGTTCAACACAGATCAAAATGTGTGATGACACAGAACATCCATAGTAATCTGTAACATGATAATTGTCCTTACAGTCTAGTTAAATTCAGCAGGTTCCCAATTTCACTTGGTAGTGCACCAGATAATGAAGTGCCATCTACCCGACTGCAATTAACAAAATGGTATTAAAGGCATTTTGTATCATTATGCGTTATTTTTATAAAAATATTAAGGTTCATGTAACTTACAAGTCAGTAAGACTCTTTAAGTTGCCAAATGTTTTAGGAATAATACCCGTAAAGTTGTTCCCAGAGATAAGACTGCAAATGAAGAAAAAACTGTCTTCTATAAGAAATATGCAACAATTTTAAACTGTTCAATACGAGAACCTGACAAACAGAAACAGACAACTTGGATTTTCTATACATCGATTTTTATTAGTATATGAGAAAATGAACATGAACTGACTTACAGCCGTTGCAAGCGCACCAATTTTCCAAGATTTGCATCTAGAGATCCTTGTAACTTGTTATCTTCTAAAACTCTGTAAATGTATTAAACCATTCATTAAGCAGAGCAAGAGACCTTTGTCCTAAGATGGTCAAGGTATATACTACATACAACTCCTCTAGCGTGGAAATATCACCAATTTCCTTGGGAATGGGGCCGCTGAGACGATTGGCGAGCAGTGTCCTGAAGGATTGAACAATAAAAAACTATCAAATTGCAAGATACAAATATATTCAACTGGTTTTATTACTGGTACTTACAATATAACAAGAGGCAACTTGGAGAGGCTTGAGGGAATCGTTCCATTTATATAATTGCGACTTAAATCACTGTGGATTTAAAGTAGTTCAGAACACTGAATAACGGTGGCAAAATGTAAAACAAGATAGGGAACAGAGACTGACATCTCTTTTAAGTAGGTGAGACTTGCAAACTCCTCAGGAAGGACCCCGGTGAGATTTAATCCCTTCAATTGGCTGTCAGATTAACACCAACAGATTCACCAAATTCCGAGTTAATAAATTAGTGTTTGGCCTTTTAGAAGAAACAGAGGAAGAAGATGAAGAAGTATATATCTTACATATTTGTCACATGGCAAGTCGTATTATTACTAAATGAGCAATCACAAATAACATTACTTATGAAAGCTCCCATTGTCGCATTCAGACCCGAACTTTGACTGCATGATGATTGGCTGATACTTGTCCAGTATCTTTCAAGCTTCAATTTACTAGATATTGCGCGAAGAGCTGATACTGTCAAAACAAAATCAAACCAGTCAACCTCATAAAACAGTAGATTAACCTCAATATCATTCATTATAATCTACACTTATAGACTAAACTATCCAACTAGGTTTGCAATATGAGGCCATACAGAAATGTCTACATTTTCAACACAGACATGCTGCTACAACTTGGCTTGTTAGACAGAGAACTTCAAAATAGATCAAATGACTGGATCATATATAGCTTTAGCAATCAAGGTGTTCAAGACACCATGTTTGACCTTTATCGATCAATCTTCCAACCACCACATTATAGATAAAAAAACCAACAATGACAATAAATATGATTAAAATGAGAGCAAAATCCAACTTCTGAACTTCACTAATGGAAATGAATAACATACTACTTCAGATTGCCAAACACAAATATGGTAAAAATCCCTCCTTTTGTTCAAGATCTCTTATTAAAGCAATCAGACGGTTCCGGATTACAGATTCCAAAAACCCCAATTCAGAATTCATCAACATTTTAGTACCAAAACCAACAGTCCCCAACTAGCAAGGCTTGAAGTTAGTGCCTTCGAATCTTAAACAAGACATGAATTTGAAAACAATTAGAGATAAAATTCTCATTCAACTTACCTTCTGTATTGGGTATGAGTTGAGCATCAGATGCCATAAACATGAAAACCCAGCAAAAGAAGAGGATTAAAATGACTGTGCCTGACAAAAGCCTCCTCCTCTTTCGACCCTCATCCATTGCACTTATAGCAAGGACACTCAAAATTGATGTCGGCAAGATGAAAGAATGGATTAAAATTGTAGAAAGATGTGAACTTTGAATTAATGGCTGCAAAATGAGTATGGAATTTGGTAGTATGTGTTTTCAGAGAGAGGGGATGAGTAATGTTAAGGTTGAATTATACAGATTGATGAAAGTGGCAACTAACATTGATTTGCAAGACTTGGGACCCAAATACATTATTCTAGGCTATTAACACTCAATGTACTGCTTAAAACTTTAATCTAGGAGTACCTAGTTAATACGGAGTATTACTAGGATTAAATATTTTTTAAGAAAATGTGTATTGAGATGAATTTGGTATGTTTAGATACATTAAGTTTGTCTTTTGATCAATTTGAGTGTGGAAAAGAAACGAAGGAATGGTACTGTGTGGAGGACAGTGTTGTGGTCCTGTGTACAAAATTCCTAGGAAGTAAGACTATTGGATAAGATGTTATTAGAGTGGTGTTTTAAGATGTTATGAATTTAATACATGACATCACCAATATTCTTGTCTTGAAAGTCTATTTTCTATTCCTTTTCCTACACTTCATGTGGTGGAGTTTTTCTATATAATAGTTTCGGTTTCGATTGAAAAATCTTGTAATAGATTGGTCGAGTTTAGCTTGTAATATACTCATTATAATAATAATAAAAAGACTATTGGATAAGATTGGGCAGTTGTCACAAATTACTATTGATGAAAAGAGATTAATAGAATAAAGAAGAGGCTTTGAGTTTGCGCGTGTTGACTGCTGACTTTTAGTGTGACATGTATTATTGGTGATTAATATTATTTAAAAACAAAGCTAAGTTTGAACATAGAGAACAATCAAATCCAAACCCAATTTTTCTTCTTTCCAAACTGCGTCAACATTGGAGCGCTCACGGATTTGTAAGGTAATGTTAGGGGCGGAGTGACTTTACAGAAGCTTAAAATATGTTTACACCGACTTGAGATGTATTTATAGTCCAAGGATGTGAAAGTTGCCCGGTATTCATGAGACTCTAAATCAATATCCATAAATCGGACACTGAGGGGTTTTGTTCCCTGAGCTACTCACTCTAAGTTGAACTAATGGCATTGTCACGTGCAAAAAAACGAAAAGTGTACGTAGATATGTCAAAATTACCCATTATCCGTTATCCGCCCTTTATCCGCCCGTTAAAATACCCGTCTATACCCGCCCGTTTAGAGATAAAGGGTAATCATACCCGTTACCCGTTTATACCCGTTTATTATAGGGTCACCCATTACCCGCCCGTTATATTTCATTAGAAAATTCATCAAGTTCTACTTATAAACTACCATCAATCTACTAAAAAATTAGATACTCGTTTTTCGTATTTTACAAATAATAGAATAGTTGATAAAATAAAAATATGTAGTTAAAGGGTAAATGAGTTATTAATGGATAAACGGGTATTTAATGGGTAAACGGGTAAATTAATACCCGTTATCCGTTTATACCCGTTATCCTATATACCCGCCCGTTTATACCCGTTTACATAAACGGGTAAATAATACCCGTTACCCGTTTATGCTCATTACCCTTTATAACCGGGTCATACCCGCTCGTACCCGCCCCATTTGACATATCTAAGTGTACGGATGCAAAAAAAACTATAAAAATATACAAAACAATAGAAGCATTAATGCACTAAACGAAATAATATTTAAAATGCAATTTTTGATCATCCGATAGTGAGCTAAAGGGATCAGGGCTCTTAAGATTTTAGGTGGGTCGCAAATGATCTCCATTCTTCTATAATATATATTATGGATACCATCATGGTCACACTTTCTTTTGTAGTATTTTTGTAGATCGAGTCAGCCACTCACTTAACCAAATGACAACCTAATTTCATACGTTCAACATGTTGGCATTTAATTACTAGGAACCACATACCTGTCTTTTTTCAATGTCTGACAATTCTAGAGCTTTTGCTTGGAAGATCAACACTAAACTATATTTTCCATCTTCAGTTACCTGGAAAGTGATATGATTTTTAGTAGAATAATGACGTTTGTCTAACCCTGCCACACTCTTAAATCTGCAGTAGATTACGATTACTGAGTCAGTCATTGTTATCTATGTTGGAAGAATATAGTTGCTAAAATTGTTATATAAAAAGGGCACGCGGAAATTTTCTAAAATCAAGGCAATGAAGTGTCAGTATTAAGAATTATTAGAACAGTGAAAGTAACAGTATCATACTTCTTCACGGCTGCTTTGTAAAATTTGAGCACTCCTGAGAGGAATTCCACCTCCACCTCCCTGATATAAAGGAAATAATTTTCTTCAAAAGAGGCAGAAGCTTAATCCTGTGACATGCAATTAGTCTCTAAACAATACAAATGATGAAAAGGATATCGAACATACACAGCATCTTAAATTCTACAAGTCTAGGTCTATATCGTTCCGTATTCACCAAAAATACTTACATCGGGATGATGTAGATACCTGATAATACGGAAATATATGTTAAGGGCTTTCTGTAAGAGCTGCTCATCTTCATATCGGTATCTGATAACGTCATGCCTAACATTTTATAACAAATCAAAGTATCACACACAAAAATATTCCACAAACAAAGAATAGTTATTTGTTTCTAAATTGATCTACATTAATAATATAATGCTTGATATCAAGTTTGCAATACATAATAGTGAGCAAAGCAGAATAATATATGCAAGCAAACAGTTTTATAAGTACCTCGTATCTTTTGAAGTTGTGGTCATTAGAACGTCACTTGTTTGAGAATTGGAGTGACAAATTTTTCTCTCGAGGTCGGAGCAATAGATTAGGTCACACAAGGCACTGGCTTCAGCTCATAATACTGAAAAACAGTAAATAACTAAATGGTGTCAATTGCAAGTGCAGCTGCCATACGTGCATTCAGTACACGGTGCTTTAAAACAGGACAACGAGAGGATAATTTTGAGCTTGAGCCAATGCAGTTACAGTCTAACTTGTTAACCATCATTGAATAATGGCTACATGACTACATCTGTTACAATTTACCTTAAGATCCATACCGATTATTGCAAGAATATTTAAGTACGCTCCAAATTAAACCATACCTGACCAATCAAACAACCACATACCCAAAATAAGACAACACACTTTACACAGTTCCATCCAAATCATGAATTATGAGACTAAGTATGCACACTCATGAGAGCAGTAAACTCCATGACTGAGCCCTATCACACTGAACGAAACCTAATCAACAAACGCAGAGATCAACGTCACTCTTGATTCCAACAAAATTTATCATACTTAGACCTTAATATACTAAATCCAAAGATAGATTCATCAAAACAATAACCTTTATTTTAATGTAAATTCATGAATAAAACTGAATTAGGTTAACACATCAGCTCAAAACAGTCGTATCAGCTTTAGAGGCGAAGTTACCTTGGCGAGTGAAAAATCTTCATCAGGAACGAAACAATTCCACTGGTGCCGACGACGACCGTGAGACGGCTGAGTGGAAGGAGGTCACGGCGATCCGAGAGGTGGTTATTTGATTTGAATTCTGTCGACTACAATTGATTTGGTTCCGTTCATTGTAATTTTTGTGGACCGGATCTTTCGGTTCAATTGATGTAAATTTAAGTTGAGATTTACTCAACATTGACATGTTAAAAAGCAAAGTACAACAAACACCAGTGTCTAAATTGTAATGCATGATACATTGAACATATTTCCATATTTGCACTCGTACTGTCTACATAAAAAGATGTCATCCATGACACTCAAACACACTATCAAACCCTAGCAAAATCACATGCATTCCCTTGATCAAAACACAGTAAGTTTTTAGGTTTATCATGAAAATGTATTATTTATTTAGGCGTAAGTAAATAAAACAACAAGTGATTAATAAAAACAATAAGATAATTCTTAATCCTTTTAATTTAATTGATCTATATTCTATATGCATCACCAACCATAAAAACAGTTTTAACTGAAATTGAATGGAAAGATTTGACACCTTATCGATCCCATTCTTTCACATTCTAACAAGTTGAAATTGTTAGTTTAATACTTCTTCAACTTATTATTTCTGTTTCATTTCTTTATTATATGTAACCATAGTATTCACGTCGTCATCCAGTCGTCGACTGGGCGACGACATGTCGCCCGGCATAAATAAGTCAAGGTGTCGAGCTCGCCTGGACGATCCGCGGACCCTTAAGTATTTTTTCCGCGGACCCCTAAGAATTTAATTCTTAAGGGTCCGCGGAAAAAATTCTTAAGGGTCCGCGGATATCGAAATTAATTTACAAATACACCCTAAACTACGAGAAATTGTAATAAAATATACCTTGAAATCACTAATTAATTTATTTTTACAATATATCAGTATTATTTCAAGCTAAATAAATATTTTTTTACATATTAAATACATATTACGCCATAACGCCATGTAACGTCTAGACTTTCGCCATATCGTCTAGACGGCTTGGCGGTAGATTAGCGCCGTGATTCGCCGAGGCGCCGTGAAAATAATGTATGTAACGCATAAAATAATAAAACGAGACAAAAATAATGGGACGAAATATTTAATATCAATGGACTGAACTTTTTAATAAAAAATGTAATAATTATGAATATTAATAAAAGAATTTGGATTCAATATACCGACCATGATTAATAAATTTAACCTAAATAATTTAATTGGTTATGTGGATTTTCTCTCACTTTCTTGTATGGACCATGACCTACACATTCCAAATAATGCACACTCTACCCTCACAAAATGCTATAACTTAAGTATTATTTATATATTTGCTGTGGACCATTTGTCTAATATAGTAATATCTTTGTAGTCAACTCTATTTTTTATTTACATTTGATCAAAAAAGATTTTCCACTATAATTTTCACATTAGAAAATAATAAATGAAAATGAATTACTAAAAATTATTTAACATCTCCTTTTAAGAAATCTAAAATGTACATCAAACATAAGATTGCAAATATCAGTGAAGAAAATCAACAAGGGACCAGCTGAGCTCAAATGCACTACAAACTACAAAGCTACAAACTGCATCTCCATGATCAAGATCTCCCACTGTAAATCCCACACAGTAAAATAAACTACCACGGTAAAAAAAAGGAGTCTCCGGGGACCAATATGCAACAGCCCCTCTGGTAAAACTCCCTTTCCTACCGCCTTAGTATACTACGAGACTGCCACAGGCATGTTTCGACATTAAAAGAGTCGAAACTAGGCCGGGCGATGCTGCTTTTCAAGGTCCTCTGTGCCGATGAACGTCCCGTGGAAGCCGTAGGGGACTCTAGATGGAAGCTTAATGACAGCCTCCACTTTCATAGTCATGGCGTTGACGATATGTAATTCAGATGTCCAATTCTTTTCGTCGTGTACAAATGTTAAAATATGACCTTCATCTTCTAAATCAGATGAATTGTAATTAGCGGGGAGGAATAACGGTTCGCCACCGTATTTCTCCTCGCCGTAGATGTACTTTTGTACCTCTCCTGTTGAGAGATTGACTTTTGCGAAACCGGATACTTTAGGCCAAGGCTCAGCTATGGCTAAGTATGCATATTGAGTTTTTCTTCCAAGCTTGTTTCGGTTTACCATACCGGCTTCGAGGTTGACTTGCTCTGACTCGGAAATGACAGGCCTACGAGTTGACTTACCGGTCTTCATGTTGAGGCGGATTTCCGAAAGGACGCTTTTAAGTCCCTCATTGCATTCGTTGAAGATTGAGTCGGGAGGAGTCATACAGGAACCGATGACAACTATTTCATCAGCTTCTGGCTCCTCCCAAGAGTTCCAAAGATGGAAACAGAAGCAATCCGCGACTTCAATCCATTGGATTCTGGACCCATCTTTTGCATTTTTGTCTAGGATACCGAATCTCGAAACCTTTTCCTTGTCGTAGACGACAGGCGAGCCTCCGCGGACCATCTCTTGTAACTTGAATACGACTTGCTGATCAGGTATCACCACAAAATTCTCAGTGATGGCAAAATCATGCATCATTGTGGCCTCTTCCAACTGGATTTCAACATCCCCAGATTTCTTACCATCAGGTGAGAATTTGAAGTACTTCAGATAAGGCTTTTGGATTACGTCATAAGACAATGCAAAGAGCTCACCCGAAATTGGGTCTAATTTCGGATGCGCTATCATTGTCGATTTCAGCTGACCTTCGAAATCATATCTTCCGATTGTTTTCAAATCACCGGAAGACGTGATTTCGACATGATACGGCAAGTCATCCTCGGACATAGCGAGAAGCTTGCCGTTGAAAAACACAAGTCCAGCGTTAGCCACTCCAGTGCCTTGATTTTGCTCAACCAATCCGAAAGCGCCACGTGCATAAAACAACATCAGTCTTGCGATCCCAGAGTGTCCATGAAGCTCTCCGATGCTTTAGGAAAAATAGGTCGACCCAAATCCTTCTCCTGTACGAAACGCTGCGTTTCGGTAAATCTGCAAGCGTAACTAGCTTTCCCGTTACTGATTTTAACGGCGTGAATCATTCCGTCACCGTCAAAAAAGTGATGCCCTGCAGATGGTTCGAATAACGGATTCGCGCCGTTACGTGCGTAGACGCCGTCAATGCAGTTTGGAATAGTTCCGATGATCGGGAGGTTATGTTTCACAGGCTGTTCCGGCACCGGCGAGAAATTTCCGGCGATTTGGATTTTAGGGTCTGATGTTTTGGGAAGTGGGTGTTTCCGCTCGTGGGCGACAAGAGCCGCCTCGACGGCGTTCAACGCCATTGCTACTACTTTCTGTAAGGGATTCCATTTCGGACCAGAATTCGATGAGTCCCTCTGTTTCTGCGGCTGTTGTTTTCTTGTCAAAGTTTTGATCTTTTCGGGGATTGTCTGTTTTGGAAGTGGAGGATGGAAGGGGATTGAAGTGCGCATTTGAAGTTGTTCTGTGTTCTGTTTCTGTTTACAAATGCTCTGTTTTGAGTTTTGGTGGGAGACAGAGCAGGGAGGTCAAGACTGAGAATGAAGATGCGGCCATGGGTTTCAGTAAAGCTTAGTGTCGCTTTTTATTAATGCTGGATTAGCTGGTGATGCGGTGTTGATTTGCGGAGGGTTTCGAAAACAGAGGATGCTCTGTTTGAAATGGGTGGAGCCGTGGAGGAGAGAGACGAAGGGTTTCGAAAGATATGAAGATGATGGGAAGACAGAT
>QZGG01003513.1:0-22883 GCA_006409495.1 Sedum album | reverse complement strand
TCTACTGGCGCGCCAGGCAAGCAGAGTCCCATGACTGCCAGAACTGGGATGCGTGGCCTCATAGTACACGCCCTGTGCGGTACCGAATCCGATCAGCTAAACCCTCATACGACGCGAGGAACTCCAATGTATCCTCCACGTCCGTGTCCGAGGATAGCTCCATAAACGATCCCCATCCAGTTGCGGTGAAAGCCGCATGCACTTCTTCGTAGAGTCCCATCTCACGGAGGAACTCCTCATCAACAAAAACGGTAGGCAAAACCTCACACCTACTGTACAACCTATGCCTGATTTCAAAATCCAACTTTTCGGACTGGTCTACACAAATCGACATTGTATGCAGCAAAGAAACACACCACAAATATCAAACTGGCGCGCGTGTCCTGTCACGCGCGAGCACAGAGCAGATCTAGATCTAGGACTTCTACTGTTAAATTGAACCACTAAAACTATTCCAAATCAACTGAAATTTTGACAGTAGAATACCTGCACTGAGATCTACGTTCTGGCCAAAAATCTTGAAATTCTGGGTTGGGCGGCGGCGGTGGCGCGGCGGCAGTGGCGGCGGTCGGCGGTGGCTTTGAGTTTTGTGTGTTAGAGAGATAAGTGAAAAATGGAAACTGACACAAAATGAACCCCACATCACATATTTATAGTACAAAAAGCCCACATGCATGCATGGCCCAAAACTAACTTGGGCCTAAAACTAAAACTAAACCTAAAACTAAACTAAACTAAAACTAAGCAAAACTAAACACACGAAAATAAAACTAAGTTAAGGTTGTCGGAGTACCTTCCGACGAGTGCTTTGTTTAACGTCGTTAGCTCGACGCAAATGTGCGTTCATAGTGCACGGTTCACCTCCCCCACACTTGAATATTTGCCTCCTTCCGTGTTATCATCTTTTCTGTATGGCAAAAATTCAAGTGAGTTAATGTCAGTAGATAAATCGTAATTAATATGATCGAAGGGAAGAGTAATAGAAAATGCGAAGTTTCGCGTGTTACTCCCTGTGTATGCGCCAAACTGTGCGCATGTTGGCTCTTGTGCATCCCTGAGTTGTGCATTCCTATTCTGCATGATCATCTTGCGCACCATATCCGCGTTCCGATGCTGTTCCCATGTATCGTTTTGCTCTCGGCTTCGCTCTCTACTCTTCTTATCAGGTGGCTTCTTCTTTATGTTATTCTGGCGCGCCAAAGGCATAAGCTTCTGGCTGGCGCGCGTCATCTCAGATTGCTTCGGTATAGGTGCCTTATTTTTAAGCCTCACCCGATCATTTACTAATGGTTCCTCGGATAATTTGATTCTGTTGATGACATCTAATCTGAGTATGTGCTTTTTATCTTGTAATGTCCCATACCTTTACCGACATCAGTGCACACTTGCGCGGTTCTCATAAATGGTCGGCCAAGCAACACGGTTTCTCTGGCTTCGGAATTCAGCTTGTTCATGTCAACTACATAGAAATCTGCTAGGAACTTGAGTTCGCCGACATGAGTCAAGACATCTACTATCTTTCCCTTTGCTTCGGTCCGTGAGTTGTCAGCAAGTAATAATCCAATGTCTGCCGGCTTTAGAGGTCCCATTGACGATGCTGAATATAGCGAAAAAGGCAGCAAGTTAACCGAGGCTCCTAAGTCTAACATGCATTCGCTAACTAGGGTGTTTCCAATAAAGCACGGAATAGTAAAAGTTCCTGGATCAGCGAGTTTCTCTGGTAAGTCTGGAGCTAAACACAGCTTAAGACAGGCTTGGAAATCATCTACCATGATTTCATCCGTATTCTCACTTGGTGCATCAGGGTTGGTGCTAGCAAAGACTAGCGCGTCCATCTAAACCATGTTGATACTTCCTTTGGGATTTTGAATGACCTGAGAGGGCAGATTACCATCACTAGCCTTCAATTCATTCACAGCAGTGGCAATTTGAGTGAGCTGGTTCTCTATCAGTTTAAATCTCTTGCCATTCTGCTCTTCGTTCCTTCGTACTATTTTTGCCAACTGACCTACTATGTCCTCTAGTGACTTCTTGGGTGGCTGCTGATTGTACTGCACTGGTCCTTCATCGCGTTTGTGTGGCGGGTTATAGGCAGCAGCTGGCGCGTAAGGTCGCGCGCCAGTGGGTACATTAGGTTGCGCGCGCCAGTCAGCGCGCGGTCTTTGGAAATTCTGGTCGTTCTTCCAACTAAACCCATTCTCAGCCAATCCAAATCTAGGCTGTCCTTGCCTAGCTTGTCCATTATTCCATCCTCCTACTGCATTAACATCTGCGTGTTCTTCGGATAGGGAGGGGCATGCGTCAGTCTGGTGATCTGTGGCGTGACAGAATTCGCATGTCCTAACATTGGCGCTCTGCTTCATCATCAGTGTCTGCATCATATCCTTCAGTTCCTTGATCTCTCCGGTGACATCTACCTGATGCAGTGGTCTGGTACGATTGTTCTCTAGCGACACTTGATATCTGACTTGGTCCGCAGTGTCTTCTATCAGCTTCCATACATCCTCTGGATACATATTCCTCACGTTGCCTCCTGCACAAGCATTCAACAACCTGAGTTCCATCTCAGTTAATCCGTTGAGGAAGTTCTCGATGAGCACATGTTGTGGGAGTCCGTGGTTGTAGCAGTTCGCTTCAAGTTCCCTGAACCGCTCGTAATACTCTGATAGTGACTCTCCATGCAACTGTTTCGGGGCAGCTAGCTCTCTACGTAGCAATGATACTTTGGCCGCGGGATAGAACTTGTCTAGGAACCGTTTTTGTAACTCGGGCCACGTCCTTATTGACCCGGAGCTAGCCCCATCAACCATTGTCGAGCTGAATCACACAGTGAGAATGGGAAAGCTCTCAACTTCAGCAACTCTGGGTCCTCGTTTCCATTCCTCATGTTCTCACAAATGGCCGTGAACTCTCTGACGTGTTTGACTGGGTTCTCACTAGCCATACCATGGAACTTTGGTATGTAGTGAACAAGCTGAGTCCGCAGCTCAAAATGACCATCTGGGGGCAGTACGATGCACCATGACTGATTAACCGCCTGAGGAGCAGACATCTCCTTAATGGTGCGTCCATTCCAAACTCTAAGTCTCTGCGTACTTCTCTTCTGATTGCCTCGAGTTCAGCTGGGTTCAGGCGAGCAAAGATGTTTTCGGCGTTGCGCACTGGCGCGTCTGGAGTTTCTATTCGTCTGCCGATGACACTATTCTCACCACTAGCTTCCATACAAAACAAAAACAACAGTTTGATTAAACGTAACTAAATTTTTTTTTGGATTTTTATATAAGAAAACAAAAAGTAAGTAACAAACTAAGTAAAAAAAGAAAAGAAACTTCTCTAGCTGTTCCTCGGCAACGGCGCCAAAATTTGACGAGCACGTCGTTGAGTGCTGCAAATTTATCCCGGCTCTCCTACTAGTACAGTATTGGTAAGCTGGGGTCGAATCCATAGGGAACGGTGGAAATCTCTTTTCAACTACAAACTAAGATTGGGGTTATGCGTGAGAACAATTTAAAAGAAAAAAAGAAAAACTGTTGCGCAAGTATAACTGGCGCACACACAGAAAGTAGGTATAAAAGATGCAAATAACTATGTTAGAGATGAGCTTGGTTCAGATCCTTCACTATGAATTCTATGTTTATCCTCGGTCACTAAAGGTACATGATATATTTGTCCACGTAGATTAAGGTCCTGTCACAGCTTAATAACCTACACATACATTCCGGTGAAAGTCTGTATGATATTATTACTCAATCTAGTCTAGTCAATAACGAATCCGGTCAAGGTAGCTATTGCCTATTCTAGTGTCACTCCTATCATTCACAGTCACGTACTTCTGATAGTTTAACTTTAGATAACAGATTCTACAACTAAGTCTGCGGTGCAAGGCTTCGCTTAATTGTCTAACCTAATTATCATGCAATTGAGTTCGGAATAATAATACTAAACTTTATCATGCAAATTAAGAACAATACCTCAAAACATATTATTCATAGATCAAAATCCAAACCGAAGTCAGTAAGTTAGCTAGACATACTGATTGAATACATCTCAAGAATAATTATAAGACAACTAAAATAAGTAAACAAATCTGAATGGTGCGTCGGCAGGCTCGCGTGACAGCCTGTGCGCGCGATCTTGCCGGAATTCTGCTCTGCGCTGTCAACTCTCTCTCAAAATCGCTCCTTTGTGATTTCCATGAAGCTTGATATTTATAGCCTTGCCTCCTAGGGTTTCCACGAATATTTAGGCAAGGATATCTGTAGGAAATCATCTTTATCTCTAAAAATCAGCTTAGGAAATATTAAATGTCCAAAACCGAACTTAGAAATATTCTTTGCGCGTGATGACGTCATCGCTTCGAATATCTCGCTATCTGCTGACGTCACCATTTTTGCTGTCTTCTGCGCGACCTACACTCGCGCGCCATACTGCTCGCGCGCTAGTGGTCCTTTGTCCTTTGTTATCAAGTTGTTGTCTTTTCGCTCTGAATTCAGCCTTCTTGTCTTGTTTTTGTTCTAACTCTTCTTTTAAACCTGAGATACAAAACTACACCAAAAGCGTAATCTTATACTGAAATATGTTAGAATATGAGCAATGCAAAGGACTTAAATTAGCGTACAACTGTGCTCTATCAAAGATCCGAGGGATATGATGTTATCGTTTCAGGGTCATCTAGCTTCGAAGAATATAACAGGAAATTCTCTATGGGCTCAATATGCAAAATCTAGATTCAAAGAAGGAAAGCAGGGATCTTCCTTGTGGAACAAGTTCAGCTTCCTTATTGCTACAGTTAGCGATAACTGTAAATGGATGATTGGTAGAGGGAGTACCCTGGTAGATAAGCTAGGAATCGAAGAGCCTGCAAATTTAATATCCTCGACGATTCAGAATATCATTGATGATCCTCTTCCGAGGACCATTTTAATTAACTCCCTCCCTGAATGTAGAAGAGAGGAGTTCCTCTCCATCTCTCTCAATAATTATCCAGACAGATTCATTTGGACTGTCCATCTGATGGGAATTTTTATACCAATAAGTTTTGGATCTCCTTTCAGGCTCGGTATGGCAAAACATATTGGGGAGACGCTATTTGGAGACGGTGGATCCCTCTTAAGGTTTCAATGTTGATTTGGAAATTGTTTCATCGGGCTCTTCCTACAGACGATAATGTTCTTAGGTGTGGTTTCTCCTTCCCATCAAAATGTCTCTGCTGCTCCAATTCTGATCCGGAAAGTTTGCATCATCTTTTCTTTGGTGGAGATTGGGCAGATGGTATGTGGAGATTTCTCAGTAGCCTTTTTGATAGACCGAGAGTCCATGGTTTGGTCGCCTTCAAGAGAGTTTGGCTAAAGGATACAACCTTTTTGGATTGTTTTGCTGCTGGCCTTGCTTGCTGTGGGCTTTTTGAAATATGGAAAGCCAGAAATCTTCTCTTATTTGAAAAGAAATCTAGTAATCTGCAACAACGTCTTCTTTCTTGAGCAGATAATGTGTTGACAGCGATAGACCGGCCATTTCAAAGATCTTTCCAAGTTGAGTCGATTCTGAACTGTGTTCGAAGTAAAAGTCTCTTCTCAAACAGAAGAAAAGTTAGGGTCAATTCATAGAATCAGGGCAAAGGTGGAAGTATAGCGAACATAGCTATGGTCATTGATTCACTTGGTGCTAAGTCTGATGGCACTTTTTAATTGGCTATTGTTCAGTGTTTTGATAACCTCGATCCTGTGTGCATTCTAATTCAATTCTTAACTGATGTTTTGCTGATTGCATCTGCTTCTCAAGTTCAGGATAATAATATCCATGGCTCCCATTTCACCTTTCTCTGTCTACAGGATCGTGGGGTTATAGTAGCTGCAGATCATCTCCTTATAAGAAGAAACTTCCTAAATAAGTGCAGCGAGATTAATTTCCTCCGTATCTGTCCAATGAATAATTCTACTGCTATTTGTTTGGCTTATGCTGCCCATACTGGCTGTTATTATGACATTGATCACCTTCCTCTTGCATTCCGTCGTTCTCTTGCTAACGACGTTCCTTTTGCTCTTCATTCTTGCAATCTTGGTTGCAGCCATTGTGGTCCCTCTTTCAGCAATCGGACGCCTTCAGATGATCTCCTCCTACCTCGGGTAAGATATAATTGATAGAGCACTTTTGTATGCTACTTTAAGTCCTTTACACTGCTTATATTCTAACATATTATAGTATAAGATTACGCTTTTGGTGTAGTTTTGTATCTGAGGTTTAAAAGAAGAGTTAGAACAAAAGTGCAACAAGAAGGCAGAATCTCGGAGAAAAAGACAACAAAGTTGATGAAGAGCCAAAGACCAACGAGCGCGTGAGCAGTGTGGCGCGCTAGTCTTAGTCGGCAGAGCAGATCAAAATGATGACGTCAGCAATCAGCGAAAGATCCGAAGCGATGACGTCATCATGCGCAAAGAATATTTCTAAGTCTGGAATTTAGAGATAAAGATATTTCCAAAGCTGATTTTTACAGATAAGGATATATTCTCTTTCCTAAAAATTCGTGGAACCCTAGGAGGCAAGAGTATAAATATGCAGCTATCAAGAAACTCCAGACATGCGAGAATAGAGGCGACTTGGAGCAGATCGGAGAGAAGATCGGAATTCTGCCGGCGCACGACTATTACACGCACTGACGACGCGCGCACCAGGCTATAGAATTTATACTTGTTGTTTTCATATGAATTTTGAGATGAATATGTTCAGCATGTCTAGCTAACTTTCTGAATTCAGTTTAGACTTTGATCTATGAATTATATGTTTTGAGGTTTTATTCTTAATGCATGACCTGTTTAGTATTATTACTCCCAGCATACTTGCATGATAACTAGTTTAGATAGTTAGGCGAAGCCTTTACCCGCTTACCTAATTATAGACTCTATTATCTATCGTTAAACTATCAGAGGTACGTTACAGTGAATGATAGGAGTAGCACTTATGGACATGGAGATCCTCAAGGGTCTCTACTACAGGAAGAAGGTGCGCTATAAGCGCGTGCTCACTAAGTATTGGGAAGTGGTGAGCATGAAGGGACCATTACTCTGCGGAGGTTTGATCACGCACTTCCTCGCGTGTGCTGCACATGGAGCCATGGGTTGCAGAACACACCATTATTCGGGCAGAGTTTTTAACGCGCCTGAAGATGCGTCTCTACAAAGGAATCAAAGTCCGCGCAGATGGAACCGCATATAGAGTTACAGGCACGGATTGGAGAACGCCAGGCCTGCACAAGAGGTAGCCGCGCCAGAGCCTGTGGCGCCTAGAAGGAGCAGGCACCAGACAGAGCATGCGCGAGCTGAGACCAGTGCACAAAGCAGTCGCGCACAGGTTCAGATAGATGAGCGCTGGGTGTTCAACGCCCAGCGTGTGATGGAGTACATGGCGCCACAGGGTACCAACCTGAACTTGACGCCGCCCAGAGGATGGCGTGCTGGTGACCCGATCCCGGAGGAGTATGCGCTACAGGGCGAAGACACGATCGAAGAACTCTCCCGGTCCTTTTCAACATCTTTTCAAATATTTTGTGATCGGTATAATGAACTATTTCGATGGTTGTTTGAACTGTGTGTTTTAAAACATTTGTATTTTGACTCGTCATTATATTTTGAACGGTGTTTTAATTCTAATCGGTGTTTTGAATTAATCGGTGGTTGGCTATATTCTGAGCGGCGTGTGACCATGTGCTATACTCGGTGCAACAGTTTTATATGCATGCATTGCTACTGCCTTCTTTACTACTTGTGCGTAACGTGAGGACACATTTTTGTTTAAGTGTGGGGGTAGTATTACATCTATCTTAGGAGTAGTTTAGGTTAAATTTTTCGTTTTTTTGTCTAGACTTGCTAACATGTGAAAATCTCAAGAGGTAATTGTGCGCGAGAAACATTAGCGTGCGCGACCTGTGTGCGCACTCGCGCACCTGCGTAAATTTGTGCCTATATGACATATTCTGATTTGTTGTTAATTTTTTTGAATTTTGTGTGTTCTCTTGAGTGGAATAAAGAGGGATGTGGAGTTGATAGAAACGTCCTAGAGAAGCAGTCGATCGAACGAAGCTTGAGGATCGGTTGTATGGTTACAAGTGTTCGTGGAGGTTGGTACTTCGCGGTCAAAGGAATAAGAGCAAGCTCAGTAACGCAGACGCCGAAGGCGAAACCCTAACGGCGTGACAAGACGGGAAAACAGACCGTCTTCGCTGAAGTGGTTGCTCAGGAAGGGGCGCGCGGTTGCAAACGCGTGGCCTGACTTGCGCGCGACTGGTTAGAAGCGAGAGCGGGGCGTGGTTCCATAGCTGTTATCCGAAGGCCATGATTGGAACCGTCTAGGGAAGAATTAAGATTCGGACCAGAAAAAGAAGTATTCAATTCAAAGTTAAAGCTCAAAAGGCCGAAACAATAAAAAGAAGAAAGTGTGCAACTAAAAGTTATCAAACTGTCTGAGAAACAAAAAGTGAAGCGTCAAAGACGTAAGCTCAGAACCCTAAGACGCGGATCAATCACGTACCAGAGAAAGCGAACACGAATAACCATGCAATCGCAAATCAAGAAGAATTCGGTGACCGGTGCTTAAAAAGGAATATCTCCAAATCATCTGAATTGGTATGCATTCCACAAGAGAGGTACAACAAAGTTTGAATTAGTTATTTAAATCAGTTTTGTGTTGTATAGTCACAGTTGCGCAGGTTATGTGAGTGGCGCAGACGTGTGGCGCAGTAAGTCCAACATTCACGCGTACATTACAAAAGAGGTAAGGAAGCCGGATTGTTCAGGGACGAACAAGAGTAAGTGTGGGGGATTTGATAGAGCACTTTTGTATGCTACTTTAAGTCCTTTACACTGCTTACATTCTAACATATTATAGTATAAGATTACACTTTTGGTGTAGTTTTGTATCTGAGGTTTAAAAGAAGAGTTAGAACAAAAGTGCAACAAGAAGGCTGAATCTCTGAGAAAAAGACAACAATGTTAATGAAGAGCCAAAGACCAACGAGCGCGCGAGCAGTGTGGCGCGCCAATCTTAGTCGCGCAGAGCAGATCAAAATGATGATGTCAGCAATCAGCGAAAGATCTGGAGCGATTACCTCATCACGCGCAAAGAATATTTCTATGTCTGGGATTTAGAGATAAAGATATTTCCAAAGCTGATTTTTAGAGTTAAGAATATATTCTCTTGCCTAAAAATTCGTGGAAACCCTAGGAGGCAAGAGTATAAATATGCAGCTATCAAGAAACTCCAGACATCCGAGAAAAGAGGCGACTTGGAGCAGATCGGAGAGAAGATCGGAATTCTACCGGCGCAAGATTGTTACGCGCACTGACGACGCGCGCACCAGGCTATAGAATCTTTACTTGTTGTTTTCATATGAATTTTGAGATTAATATATTCAGCATGTCTAGCTAACTTTCTGAATTCAGTTTAGACTTTGATCTATGAATTATATGTTTTGAGGTTTTATTCTTAATGCATGACCTGTTTAGTATTATTACTCCGAGCATACTTGCATGAAAACTAGTTTAGATAGTTAGGCGAAGCCTTTACCCGCAGACCTAATTATAGACTCTATTATCTATCGTTAAACTATCAGAGGTACGTTAAAGTGAATGATAGGAGTAGCACTGGAATAGTTAATCACTACCTTTACCGGATTCGTGGTTAATTAGACTAGGTTGGGTAGTAATATCATATTGACCATTATCGGAATATATGTGTAAGTTATTAAGCCTTTACCGGACCTTGGCTTACGTGAACAATCAGTCATAGATCCTTAGAAAACCCGTGATAAACATAGAAATTCATAGTGATAAGTCTAAGCTGAGCTCATCTCATTATTTATAGTTACGCTCGTATTCATTCTGTGCGCCAGTAGTACACACGTTCCTGTTTCTTTCTTTTACTTGTTTTCACTCACGCAACCCCAGTTTTAGTTGTAGATTAAAAGAAGATTTCTCACCGTCCCTTGTGGATTCGACCCCTAACCTACCTAGACTATACTAAGGAGGAGAGGGACAAATTTGCAGCACTCAACGACGTGCTCGTCAATAATGTTTCTCATCCTCTCGATGACAACTCTTTGTGACGATTCTAGCTGGTGCTAGTGTCTAGTTTTTTTGCTTTTTTGCTCAGCAAGTTCCCAGAATGTGGGTTTCTGTTCTTGTGTCTGTATGCTCTTTGTTTTAGTGCTTTTGCTGTTGGCGAGTGATAGTTCGTTGCCGGGCATGTCCAGTTAGCGTTCTTCATTCAGTTGTTATAGGTTGATGGCTTGATCTTCATCATTTAAATTAGGTGTTTTAACCTAATTGGTGATAGAAGTTCAAGCGTTGGCCTCTTTTGTAATAGTTGCGTTCTGGGCTTTTCGGATCATATCAAATAAATATGCTGACACCATTGACGAGCACGTCGTTGAGTGCTGCAGATTTATCCCGGCTCTCCTACTAGTATAGTCTCAGTAAGCTAGGGTCGAATCCACAGGGAACGGTGAGAAGTCGCCTTTCAACTACAAACTAAGTATTGGGTTGTGAGTGAAAACAATTAAAAGAAAAGAAAATTGTTGCACAAGTATAACTGGCGCACACCCAGACAGCAAGTATGAAAGATGTTAATAAATATGCAAGAGATGAGCTCGGTTCAGATTCTTCACTATGAATTTCTATGTTTATCCTCGGTCACTAAAGATACATGATAAGTTCAGCCAGTTAAGGTCCTGTCACAGCTTAATAACCTACATACATTCCGGTCAAGGTCCGTATGATATTATTATTCAGTTCTAGTCTAGTCAACCACGAATCCGGTCAAGGTAGCCATCGACTATTATAGTGTTACTCCTATCATTCACTGTCACGTACTTCTGATAGTTTAACTATAGATAATAGATTCTACAACTAAGTCTGCGGTGCAAGGCTTCGTTTAATCTCCAAATCTAATTATCATGCAATTGAGTTCGGAATAATAATACTAAACTTTATCATGCAATTTTAGAACAAGACCTCAAAACATATAATTCATAGATTCAAATCCAAACCGAGTTCAGTGAGTTTAGCTACTCATACTGAATGAATACATCTCAAGAACAATTATGGAACAACTAAAATAACAAGACAAATCCGAGTGCTGCGTCGTCAGTCTCGCATGACAGCTCGCGCGCACAGTTCGGCCGGAATTCTGCTCTTTCTCCTTTGTACACATATGATTTCCATGAAGCTTTCTATTTATAGTCTTGCCTACTAGGGTTTCCACGAATATTTAGGCAAGAATATCTGTATGAAATCATCTTCATCTCTAGAAATCAGCTTAGGAAATATTTGATCTCCAAAAACTGAACTTAGAAATATCCTTTGCGCGTGATGACGTCATCGTTTCGAATATCTCGCTGTCTGCTGACGTCATCATTTTGCTGTCTTCTTCGCGACCCATACTCGCGTGCCATACTGCTCGCGCGCTCGTTATCCTTTGGCTCCTTGTCACTTTGTTGTCTTTAGTTCCGAGATTCAGCCTTCTTGTTGCATTTTTGTTCTAACTCTTCTAATCAACCTGAAATACAAAACTACACCAAAAGCGTAATCTTATACTAAAATGTGTTAGAATAGAAGCAGTGTAAAGGTCCTAAAATAGCGTACAAAAGAACTCTATCAAATCCCCCACACTTACTCTTGTTCGTCCCTGAACAATCCGGCTTCCTTATCTCTTGTGTAATGTACGCTTGAATATTGGACATACTGCGCCACACGTCTGCGCCACTCACATATCCTGCGCAACTGAGACTATACAACATAAAACTGATTCAAGTAACTGATTCAAACCTTGTTGTACCTCTCTTGTGGAATGCATATCAATTCGCATGATTGGAAGGTAGTCCTTTTTAAGCACCGGTCACCGAATTCTGCTTGATTTGGATTGTATGGTTATTCGTGTTCGCTTTCTTTGGTATGTGATTGATCCGCGTCTTAGGGTTTCTGAGCTTTACGTCTTTGATGCTTCATTGTTTGTTTCTCGGACAGTTTGATAACTTTTGTTGCACAATTTTCTTCTTTTCATTTCTTCGGCCTTTTGAGCTTTAACTTTGAATTGAATACTTCTCTTTGGTCCGAATCTTGATTCTTCCCTAGAACGGTTTCCAATCATGGCCTTCGGATAGCAGCTATGGAACCACGCCCCGCTCTCGCTTCTGATCAGTCGCGCGCAAGTTAGGCCACGCGTTTGCAACCGCGCGCCCCTTCCTGAGCAACTAACTTCAGCTAAGACAGTCTGTTTTTCCGTCTCGTCACGCCATTAGGGTTTCGCCTTCGACATCTGCGTGACTGAACTCGCTCTTATTCCTTTGACCACGAAGTACCAACCTCCACGAACACTCGTAACCATACAACAGATCCTCAAGATTCGTTCGATCGACTGCTTTTTGATAGAGCGCAGTTGTACACTACTTTAAGTCCTTTACATTGCTTATATTCTAACTTATTTCAGTACAAGATTACGCTTTTGGTGTAGTATTGTATCTCAGGTTTAAAAGAAGAGTTAAAATAAAAATGCAACAAGAAGGCTGAATCTCGAGCAAAAAGACAACAAGGTGACAACAAAGGACAAAAGACCGCTACCGCGCGAGCAGTATGGTGCGCGAGTGTGGGTCGCGCAGAAGATAGCAAAACGGTGACGTCAGCAGACAGCGAGATATCCAGAGCAATGACGTCATCACGCGCAAAGAATATTTCTAAGTTCAGTTTTTGGAGATTAAATATTTCCTAAGCTGATTTTTAGAGATAAAGAAGATTTCCTACAGATATTCTTGCCTAATAATTCGTGGAAACCCTAGAAGGCAAGACTATAAATACAAAGCTTCATGGAAATCACAAGGGGCGTACTTAGAGAGCAGGACACGGCGCAGACGAGAGAGAGCAGAATTCCGACGAGTTTGTGCGCGCGTGTCACGCGAGCCTGCCGACGCACCACATCAGATTTGTCTTGTTATTTTAGTTGTCATATAATTATTCTTGAGATGTATTCATTCAGTATGAGTAGCTAAACTCACTGAACTCGGTTTGGATTTGAATCTATGAATTATATGTTTTGAGGTCTTGTTCTTAAATTGCATGATAAAGTTTAGTATTATTATTCCGAACTCAATTGCATGATAATTAGATTTGGCGATTAAGCGAAGCCTTGCACCGCAGACTTAGTTGTAGAATCTATTATCTATAGTTAAACTATCAAAAATACGTGACTGTGAATGATATGACTAACACTAGAATAGTCGATAGCTACCTTGACCAGATTCGTGGTTGACAATACTAGAACTGAATAATAATATCATACGGACCTTGACCGGAATGTATGTGTAGGTTATTAAGCTGTGACAGGACCTTAACTGGCGTGAACTTATATCATGTACCTTTAGTGACCGAGGATAAACATAGAAATTCATAGTGAAGAATTTGAACCGAGCTCATCTCTTGCATATTTATAAACATCTTTTATACTTGCTGTCTGTATGTGCGCCATTTGTACTTGCGCAACAGTTTTCTTTCCTTTTAATTGTTTACTCATAACCCAGTATTAGATTGTAGATTAAAAAGGCACTTCTCACCGTTCCCTGTGGATTCGACCCCAGCTTACCAAGACTATACTAGTAGGAGAGCCGGGGCAAATTTGCAGCACTCAACGACGTGCTCGTCAAATTTTGGCGCCGTTGCCGGGGAACGGCTAGAGAAGTTTTCTTTCTTTTTTCTTTTTAGTTGTTAATTACTTTTTGTTTTCTTATATAAAAATCCAAAAAAAGTTACGTTTAATCTAGCTGTTGTTTTTGTTTTGTATGGAAGCTAGTGGTGAGAATAGTGTAATCGGCAGAAGAAGAGAGACTCCAGACGCGCCAGTGCGCAACGCTGAGAACATTTTTGCTCGCTTAAACCCAGCTGAACTCGAAGCAATCAGAAGAGAAGTACGCACAGACTTAGGGTTCAGAATGGACGCTGATATACAGAGGAATGACAACCAGCCACCAAATAATATGGATATACGTGCGCCAGACCCTGTCGCGCGCATACCTGCTCAACCAGTGGCGCGCCGCACCATTAAGGAGATGTCTGCTCCTCAGGCGGTGAATCAGCCATGGTGCATCGTACTGCCTCCAGATGGTCACTTTGAGCTGCGGACTCAGCTTGTTCACTACATACCGAAGTTCCATGGTATGGCTAGTGAAAACCCAGTCAAACACGTCAGAGAGTTCGCGGCCATCTGCGAAAACATAAGGAATGGGAACGAGGATCCATAGTTGCTGAAGTTGAGAGAGTTCGCATTCTCATTATGTGATTCAGCTCGACAATGGTTGATGGGGCTAGCTCCGGGGTCAATAAGGACATGGCCCGAGTTACAAGAACGGTTCCTAGACAAATTCTATCCCGCGGCCAAGGTATCATTACTACGTAGAGACCTAGCTGCCCCGAAACAGTTGCATGGAGAGTCACTATCAGAGTATTACGAGCGGTTCAGGGAACTAGAGGCGAACTGCTACAACCACGGACTCCCGCAACATGTACTGATCGAGAACTTCCTCAATGGACTAACTGAGATGGAACTCAGGTTGTTGAATGCTTGCGCAGGAGGCAGCGTGAGAAATATGTACCCAGAGGATGTTTGGAAGCTGATAGAAGACACTGCGGACCAAGTCAGATATCAAGTGTCTCTAGAGACTTTGACTAGAATGTATGTGTAGGTTATTAAGCTGTGACAGGACCTTAACCTACGTGGACAATTATATCATGTACCTTTAGTGACCGAGGATAAACATAGAAATTCATAGTGAAGAATCTGAACCGAGCTCATCTCTAGCATAGTTATTTGCATCTTTTATACCTACTGTCTGTTTGTGAGCCAGTTGTACTTGCGCAGCAATTTTTTCTTTCTTTTAATTGTTTCACTCACGCACAACCCCAATTCTTTAGTTTGTAGTTGAGAAGAGACTTCCACCGTTCCCTGTGAATTCGACCCCAGCTTGCCAATACTATACTAGTAAGGAGAGTCGGGACAAATTTGCAGCACTCAACGACGTGCTCGTCAAATTTTGGCGCCGTTGCCGGGGAGCGGCTAGAGAAGTTTTCTTTTCCTTTTTCTTTTCGTTATTTACTTTTTGTTTTTTTTCTTATATAAAAATCCAAAAAAATTAGTTACGTTTAATCAAGCTGTTGTTCTTGTTTTGTATGGAAGCTAGTGGTGAGAATAGTGTCATCGGCAGACGAATAGAAACTCCAGACGCGCCAGTGCGCAACGCCGAAAACATCTTTGCTCGCCTGAACCCAGCTGAACTCGAGGCACTCAGAAGAGAAGTACGCAGAGACTTAGAGTTCGGGATGGACGTTGATATGCTGAGGAACGACAACCAGCTCCCCAATAATATGAACAAACGTGCGCCAGACCTTGTCGCGCGCATACCTGCTCAACTAGTGGCGCGCTGCACCATTAAGGAGATGTCCGCTCTTCAGGCGGTTAATCAGCCATGGTGCATCGTACTGCCCCCAGATGGTCACTTTGAGCTGCGGACTCAGCTTGTTCACTACATACCAAAGTTCCATGGTATGGCTAGTGAGAACCCAGTGAAACACGTCAGAGAGTTCGCGGCCATTTGCGAGAATATGAGGAATGGGAATGAGGATCCTGAGTTGCTGAAATTGAGAGCTTTCCCATTCTCCCTATGTGATTCAGCTCGACAATGGTTGATGGGGCTAGCTCCGGGTTCAATAAGGACATGGCCCGAGTTACAAGAACGGTTTCTAGATAAGTTTTATCCCGCGGCCAAGGTATCACTGCTACGTAGAGAGCTAGCTGCCCCGAAACAGTTGCATGGAGAGTCACTATCAGAGTATTATGAGCGGTTCAGGGAACTTGAGGCAAACTGCTACAACCACGGACTCCCACAACATGTGCTAATCGAGAACTTCCTCAACGGATTAACTGAGATCGAACTCAGGTTGTTGAATGCTTGCGCAGGAGGCAACGTGAGGAATATGTACCCAGAGGATGTTTGGAAGCTGATGGAAGATACTGCGGACCAAGTCAGATATCAAGTGTCGCTAGAAACCAACCGCACCAGATCACTACATCAGGTAGATGTAACCGGAGAGATCAAAGAACTGAAGGATATGATGCAGAAACTGATGATGAAACAGAGCGCCGATGTTACGACATGCGAATTCTGTCACGCCACAGATCACCAGACTGACGCATGCCCCTCCCTATTCGAAGAACACGCAGATGTTAATGCAGTGGGAGGATGGAATAATGGACAAGCTAGGCAAGGACAGCCTAGATTTGGATTGGCTGAGAATGGGTTTAGTTGGAAAAATGACCAGAATTTTCAGAGGCCGCGCGCTGACTGGCGCGCGCAACCTAATGCTCCCACTGGCGCGCGACCTTACGCACCGGTGACTTCCTACAACCCACCACACCGACGCACTGATGGACAAACGCAGAATGCTCAACCACCAAAGAAGTCGTTAGAAGAAATAGTTAGTCAGTTGGCCGAAACAGTAAGCAAGAACCAGGAGTAGAACGAGAAGCGTTTCACTCTGATTGAAAAACAGTTAACACAACTCTGAAACCGTAACTGAGATCTCAAATAACAGGAAAGCAGCGAAAGCCAGAGTGCAGAATGGTGTCAACGTAGTACTACTTAGATCGGGGAAGGAAACATCTGGTGCGCCAGAGACCACTCGTGCTAGAAATAGCGCGCACGCGCAGAGTAATGGTTCACCACCAGAATCAAGCGCACCAGGTGCAGAGACAGAGGACCCGTCTAGCATCAACGTACCGCTTCCTTTCCCTTCCCAGAGTAATAAGCCTAAGAAAACCGAGCTAGATCAAGAGCTATATGACCTGTTCAGCAAGGTGGAAATCAACATTCCACTTATAGATGCACTGAAACAAATCCCTAGGTATGCGAAATTTCTCAAGGATTTATGCACAAACAGGAGAAGAAAAGGAGGAAATAAAGAGCAAGTGCAGCTGAACGCTAACGCCTCTGCAATCGTGTAACACAAGGTTTGAATTAATAACTTAAATCAGTTTTGTGTTGTATGATCACAAGTGCGCAGGTTGTGAGAGTGGCACAGATGTGTGGCGCAGTAAGTCCAATAATAACGCGTGCATTACACAAAGAGGTAAGGAAGCCGACTTGATTAGGGACGAACAAGAGTAAGTGTGGGGGATTTGATAGAGCATAGTTATACGCTACTTTAAGTCCTTTACATTGCTCATATTCTAACATATTTCAGTATAAGATTACGCTTTTGGTGTAGTTTTGTATCTCAGGTCCAAAAGATGAGTTAGAACAAAAACGCAAGAAGAGGGCTGAATTCCAGAACAAAAGACAACGAATTGACAACAAAGGACAGAAGACCACTAGCGCGCGAGCACTATGACGCGCGAATGTGGGTCGCACAGAAGACAGCGAAACGATGACGTCAGCAGACAGCGAGATATCCGGAGCGATGACGTCATCACGCGCGAAGAATATTTCTAAGTTAAGTTTTTGGAGATTTAATATTTCTTAAGCTGATTTTTAGAGATATAGATGATTTCCTACAGATATCCTTGCCTAAATATTTGTGGAAACCCTAGGAGGCAAGGCCATAAATACAAAGATTTATGGAGATCACAAGCACGCACGCAGAAGGGACCAGACGGCTCAGAGCAGAATTCCAATTTGGTCGTGCGCGCAAGCTGTCACGCAAGCCTGACGACGCACCATACAGATTTGTCTTGTTATTTTAGTTGTCTTATAATTATTCTTGAGATGTATTCAATCAGCATGAGTAGCTAAACTCACTGAACTCGGTTTGGATTTTGATTTATGAATAATATGTTTTGAGGTTTTGTTCGTAACTTGCATGATAGGTTTAGTATTATTATTCCGCACTCAATTGCATGATAATTAGGTTAGACAATTAAGCGAAGCCTTGCACCGCAGACTTAGTTGTAGAATCTATTATCTATAGTTAAACTATCAGAAGTACGTGACTGTGAATGGCAGGAGTAACACTAGAATAGGCAATAGCCACCTTGACCGGATTCGTTATTGACTAGACTAGATTGAGTAATAATATCATACAGACTTTGACCGGAATGTATGTGTAGGTTATTAAGCTGTGACAGGACCTTAACCTACATGGACAATTATATCATGTACCTTTAGTGACCGAGGATAAACATAGAAATTCATAGTGAAGAATCTGAACCGAGCTCATCTCTAGCATAGTTATTTGCATCTTTTATACCTACTGTCTGTGTGTGCGCTAGTTGTTCTTGCGCAGCAGTTTTTTCTTTCTTTTAATTGTTTCACTCACGCACAACCCCAATTCTTTAGTTTGTAGTTGAGAAGAGACTTCCACCGTTCCCTGTGGATTCGACCCCAGCTTGCCAATACTATACTAGTAAGGAGAGTCGGGACAAATTTGCAGCACTCAACGACGTGCTCGTCACATACTAAGATACTTGTTTAGAATAGGTCCTGATCAGATACTTAGACGCTGCGTCCCAGACCATGAAATCGACTCAGTCCTCGCTTTCTGTCATGAACATGCATGTGGTGGCCACTTTGGTCCAAAACGAATAAGTAGAAAGATCTTAGATTCTGGTTTTTATTGGCCACACTTGTTCAGGGACTCATATGCGCACTGCAAGAGTTGCGATAGATGTCAGCGCGCAGGTAACATATCGGCGCGCAATGAGATGCCTCAGATGCCTATCATGGTAGATGAGGTGTTCGATTTATGGGGGATTGACTTCATGGGTCCTTTCCCTCCTTCATTCGGATTTGAGTACATTCTTATAGCTGTAGACTATGTATCTAAATGGGTTGAGGCCAAGGCTACTAGAAAAGATGATGCCAAAACTGTTAATGATTTTTTGCGCACTAACGTTTTTTGCCGTTATGGTGTACCAAAGGCACTGATCAGTGACCAAGGAATGCACTTTTGTAACAGGATAGTGGCACAGGTACTCAAACACTATGGGGTCCAACATAGAACTTCCACAGCTTACCACCCACAAACAAACGGCCAAGCTGAGATCTCCAATAGAGAAATCAAGCGCATACTCGAATAGATGGTGAAGCCAACACGCAAAGATGGGAGCCTTCGTCTGGATGACGCACTCTGGGCATATCGGACAGCTTTCAAAATGCCAATCGGTACCTCCCCATTCCGGTTGGTTTATGGGAAAGCCTGCCACTTTCCGATGGAATTAGAACACAAGGCATACTGGGCTTTGCGCACATGCAGTTTGGATATGGATAGTGCAGGACAAGAGAGAATGTTGGACTTGAACGAGCTGGAAGAATTGCACGCTGACGCATACGACAGTACGCGCGACTACAAACTGCGCACAAAACTATATCACGATAAGTTTATTTTGCGTCGTACTTTCAACATCGGAGATAAAGTTTTGTTGTTCTCATCCCGTTTAAAAATCATGCCAGGTAAATTGCGCAACAGGTGGACCGGGCCATTCACTATCACGAAGATTTTTTCACACGGCGCTGTCGAATTAGAAGATGAGAACGACCATCACCGCTTCAAGGTGAACGGCCAGCGAATTAAGCTGTATCTTTCTGGGCCGATTCCACCAGCACAAGAGTACATCTTCTAACCCAGGTGAGCAAGGGACTTGTCCCTGATCATGCAGACGCGCGCACCGTAATCCGCGCACGAAAGCAGTCGTGCAACAGGACCCGCGCATCGACTAGTGAAGAAATAATACGGGATTGACCAAATAAGGTACTGTCGAGCCAGCGACGTTAAACCAAGGCACTTCCGGGAGGTAACCCGTCATTACTACTGCCTTCTTTACTACTGGTGCATAACGTGAGGACACGTTTTTGTTTAAGTGTGGGGGGGTAGTAGTATATCTATCCTAGGAGTAGATTTTTCGTTTTTTTAGGATAAATTTTTCGTTTTTAATTTAGTTTAGACAAACCGAATGTGAACACATCTCAAGAGGTAATTGTGCGCGAGAAACACTGGCGTGCGCGACCTGTGTGCGTACTCGCGCACCTGTGGTAATTTGTGAATATATGACATATTCTGATTTTTGGTAATTTTTTCGAATTTTGTGTGTTCTCTTGAGTGGAATAAAGAGGGATGTGGAGTTGATAGAAACGTCCTAGAGAAGCAATCGACTAGTGAAGCACAAACTTTTGAGTACACTAGAACTTTACTTCAAAGTGAAGCAAACTTCTATCAAACTTTCAAGTAAATGTTTAATCATTATTTTATGCTATAATACAATATTATAAGTGATAATGAAGTTATTAGTCATACATTCGACTCATTTATCATGTTCATAAAAGCTCTAAACACGAACTTTAGAGAACACTAGCACTTGCTTCAAAGTGAAGCAAACTTGATTCGAACTTTCAAGTAAATGTTTAATCGTTGAGTTATGCTACATTACACTATCATAAGTGATAATGAAGTGATTAGTAATACAATCGACTCATTTATCATGTTCGTAAAACCTATAAACACGAACTTTAGAGTACACTGGAACTTTGCTTCAAAGTGAAGCAAACTTTTATCGAACTTGCAAGTGAATGTTTAATCATTATTTCATGCTATAATACACTATTATAAGTTAATGAAGTGATTAGTCATACAATCGACTCATTTATCATGTTCGTAAAGCCTCTAAACACGATCTTTAGGGTACACTAGCACTTTGCTTCAAATTGAGGAAAACTTGTATCGAACTTTCAAGTGAATGTTTAATCGTTATTTTATGATATAATACACTATTATAAGTGATAATGAAGTGATTTGTCATACAATCGACTCATTTATCATGTTCGTAAAGCCTCTAAACATGAACTTTAGAGTACACTATAACTTTGCTTCAAAGAGAAGCAAACTTGTATCGAACTTTCTTATGAATGTTTACCCCTTATTTTATGCTATAATACAGTATTATAAGTGATAATGAAGTGATTAGTCATGCAATCGACTCATTTATCATGTTCGTAAAAGCTTTAAACACAAACTTTAGAGTACACTAGCACTTTGCTTCAAAGTGAAGCAAACTTGTATCGAACTTTCAAGTGAATGTTTAATCGTTATTTAATTCTATAATATACTATTATAAGTGATAATGAAGTGATGAATCATACAGTCGACTCATTTATCATGTTCGTAAAGCCTCTAAACACGAACTTTAGAGTACTCTAAAACTTTGCTTCAAAGTGAAGCAAACTTGTATCGAACTTTGAAGTGAATGTTTAATCATTAATTTATGCTAAAATACACTATTATAAGTGATAATGAAGTGATTAGTCATACAATCGACTCATTTATCATGTTCGTAAAGTCTCTAAATACGAACTTTAGAGTACACTAGAACTTTGCTTCAAAGTGAAGCAAGCTTGTATCGAACTTTCAAGTGAATGTTTAACCATTATTTTATGCTATAATACACTATTATAAGTGATAATGAAGTTATTAGTCATACAATCGACTCATTTATCATGTTCGTAAAGCCTCTAAACATGAACTTTAGAGTACACTATAACTTTGCTTCAAAGAGAAGCAAACTTGTATCGAACTTTCTTATGAATGTTTACCCTTATTTTATGCTATAATACAGTATTATAAGTGATAATGAAGTGATTAGTCATGCAATCGACTCATTTATCATGTTCGTAAAAGCTTTAAACACAAACTTTAGAGTACACTAGCACTTTGCTTCAAAGTGAAGCAAACTTGTATCGAACTTTCAAGTGAATGTTTAATCGTTATTTAATTCTATAATATACTATTATAAGTGATAATGAAGTGATGAATCATACAGTCGACTCATTTATCATGTTCGTAAAGCCTCTAAACACGAACTTTAGAGTACTCTAAAACTTTGCTTCAAAGTGAAGCAAACTTGTATCGAACTTTGAAGTGAATGTTTAATCATTAATTTATGCTAAAATACACTATTATAAGTGATAATGAAGTGATTAGTCATACAATCGACTCATTTATCATGTTCATAAAAGCTCTAAACACGAACTTTAGAGTACACTAGCACTTGCTTCAAAGTGAAGCAAACTTGATTCGAACTTTCAAGTAAATGTTTAATCGTTGAGTTATGCTATATTACACTTTTCGAAGTGGTAATGAAGTGATTAGTCAGACATTCGACTCATTTATCATGTTCGTAAACACGAACTTGAGAGTACACTAGAACTTTGCTTCAAAGTGAAGCAAACTTGATTCGAACTTTCAAGTGAATGTTTAATCGTTGAGTTATGCTACATTACACTATTATAAGTGACAATGAAGTGATTAGTCATACAATCGACTCATTTATCATGTTCGTAAAGCCTCTAAACACGAACTTTAGAGTACACTAGCACTTTGCTTCAAAGTGAATAAAACTTGTATCAAACTTTCAAGTGAATGTTTAATCGTTATTTTATGCTATAATACACTATTATAAGTGATAATGAAGTTATCAGTCATACAATCGACTCAGTTATCATGTTCATAAAAGCTCTAGACACGAACTTTAGAGTACACTAGCACTTGCTTCAAAGTGAAGCAAACTTGATTCGAACTTTCAAGTAAATGTGTAATCATTAAGTTATGCTATATTACACTTTTGGAAGTGATAATCAAGTGATTAGTCGTATAATCGACTCATTTATCATGTTCGTAAAGGCTTTAAACACTAACTTTAGAGTACACTAGCACTTTCTTCAAAGTGAAGCAAACTTGATTCGAACTTCCAAGTGAATGTTTAATCATTGAGTTATGCTACACTGCACTATTATAAGTGATAATGAAGTGATTAGTTATACAATCGACTCATTTATCATGTTGTAAAGCCTCTAACACTACTACAGA
>QZGG01003512.1:0-22900 GCA_006409495.1 Sedum album | reverse complement strand
GAACTTCTCCAACTATATGCAGCCTATGACGAAGAAGTAAGTCGTAATTGCGGTGAATGCTTCCACCGACAGAATTTTCAATTGGCAGAACCGCTTTATCAACTAACCATAATTCTACTGCCTATAAGAAACGAAAAAACTAAGTTATATAAATCAATTCATTAACACTCGAACTATATAAAAACACAGAAATCTCAAGAACATAAGTAAAGTAAACCTTAAATGCAGCTTCAAACTCTTCACATGGAACAGTCTCACATCTTGGGTATGCTTTTAAGGCAGCATCTTCACTGTATGCCCCTGGTGATCCCTGTAAATCAAATAAAGAAGCTCAGCTAAACCTTTACAAATGCTAAATTGCAAACTAGCCATTGCGGAAGATTAGTACCTGATATGCCACCCGAACTTTAGCGCCACTATTATTAGAAAGAGACAAACTTGCAGCAGACAGCGGTTCTGTGATTACAAAACAACCAACGCACATGAAAACACATCCATGACATTCATGAGCCATACGGAGGAATCCACAATGTTGCAAAAAGAGGCATCACTTTCAACATTACTCCACACCAAATCAAATATCACTGAAAACATCTTACAACCACTGATTGAAGAACAGCAATCACTGAAAGCAACATAACACCGCATATGAATGCAAGTTAAATTTATCTAATGTTTTCTTTTTTGATTTTTTAAATAGAAGAAACCTATTGTATCCACAATTCCATTTCCAGAAATGTATAAGCCACTTAAATCCAAATTTAAACTAGCAAATCTACCCCTAAAACAAACTTGTCCAGTTCAGCAACCAGTCAATACAATACAGCAATACCGCTATCCACAGCTGCGTCCAATTTCACTCAACTCAACGACTAAATCACAAATCGGAACACAACAAGACCATGCGAATCAACGAGAAGCCATTTGTAGCAGCAATATAAGATCAAATTCAACTTTAAATCCACAAAAATAACTAGAAAAAAAGCAAGCAACTCACTAGGCAAAGACGATAAATCTTTGTGAAATCCTGATCCAGCAAGACTTGTCTCATTCCCAGATTGTTCAATACTTGTAGACTTGGTTTTCTGATCTTCTTCCACTGGTGGTGGTTTAGCCTTCTCAGCCAAATTCAAAGTAGCAGAAACACATTGCCATTTCCTACAATCTCTACCACCTACCGCCACCTAAACTCAATCCAAATGCACATCTCTTACCATACCCAAATCTGAAGAAGAAGTTGAGGTGAGGGAGTGGCCAAGATGAGACCCCCTTCAGAGCCATTATTGAGCAAATTGCAAGAATCAATTTTTGGGGATTAAGAAGGCTTTTACATCAGCTCAGGCAAGATTAAAGCTGGAGCCCGCATCAAAAGAAGAACACGCAACACAGTAGATTATGAACTCAGAAATCAATAAACCCCAACAACGAGAAACACATTGGAGACTAGAGGCTGAAGAGTCTTTATCGGGAGGGTCTGTAGGATAGAAAATTCGAAGAGGAGACAAGAAAAGGAGATTTTTTATAAATGTTTGGGGACAGAGAGAGATAGAGAGAGGGGGGTAGGGTAGGTAATCAAGAATGTATATGACACACTTCCTCAAACAGAAGCACCAACCGTAGAAAATGGAGAAAGGTGAAAACTTTACAATTGCTGGATCAATTCAACCCAAAACAGCAACAACCCATTTCATAGAAATCTGATCCCAACACAATTGTAGAAGGAACAGATTCAACAGACATCTGAACACCCAGAAAGTCTTTATGTATGTCATATTTAGATTTAAGGTTTGAGTACAAATTTGATATCGCTATTGCTAAAACTGTATACAATTTTGTATTGGTAAAAATAAGAAATCAGACTGGTTGAAAAAAGCATTTGAATTAATGTTGGATTGGAACTGACAGTTCAGTTCATTTTTGTTAATTGAAACAGTTCTCCAAAATCTATAGAATCTTTCCATTTTTCAAAGTCTTAAAGGCATTTTACTCATTCAGGATTGATTCAATAATGCTTGATCAAAATGGTGCATCTCACTGGGTTCCACCTCTACAACTAACTATTCCATTTACACTGCATTTTTGATAAAATGTGGTGGAACTGAGCTAGCCTACTTTGCATTTACCCAATGACCTGTTAACTAAAAAAACCAAACAAGACCAAGTCTCCTAAAAGACTAACACTATGATTGTCAGAAGAATGAAACAAATCCAGTGTATCAGTTACACCTTGATAACTTTTTTTTCTAGTATTAAATCAGAATAAAACATGTGGTGGAGATTTTAGAAGGATGTACTTAAGTTGTATTTACAGGCGGTAAATTGTAGATGCAACCAGGGGGATCCGAACTTGTTTCGCCTCGGTAGGTCATATAGAGAAAGCCACCTTCGTCCTTCTTTTCTTCATAAATTGTGCACATCAAACCAGCCGGAGACCACAATATAACGTTAATGTTAGATGTATAATTAAGAGTCTGTTTTATAGGAAGTTACAGATAGATGCATAGTAGTTGTCAAACTAACCGGTTGGTGGTAGAGTGCTTTTAACAACAAACAATGGTCTTCTCCGTGCTTAGCTTGATCCTCTTAAGAACCACATGTACGAATTGGCCTACCGTGAGGTCTGATGGAACAAGGCATCTGCATCAGAAGGAAATAAAATCCAGTTACCCTATGCAGGATGATTACAACTTACAAACACCATCACATTTCACTCGAAAATACTAGCAACGGATGTTCAAAACTAAAAAGGAGAGTCAACTGACTTCTTATCAATATTGGGAATTCACTCCTTGCAGCCTTCTCCACTTCACCTTCAGGGTTTCAAAAATCCATAGGATGATTTGGGAACTTATAATGCATATAACAAAACCGTTAAATAACTATCGTTATCTTTAAAGTTTAAATTCCAATTATAAAATTACCAGTACTCTATCAGTATACTTGTCCCTTATGTGAGCAGATTTGCCTGCCTCTCTGGAAAATTCAACCATTAACACTAGCTTTAAACTCTCCCTGGGTCGAGAGGTCAATGAAGTCAGAGTACATCAATCTATGTAAACACGTGCAAGTCGTATTAGCTTCTTTATTCGTCTTTCTCAGGAGAGAGTAATCACAACATGTACAAACATCTTAAGTGCTCAGACAAAACCAACAAAATTTCATCACCAAGCAGCAAAATGAAATCTCTAGTAACTATATCCGCAATTCCGCAATATATTTAATGAACATTTAGCAAATTGAGTGAAATCAATGCTCATCAAACCATCAAAAATGGGAACTTTCCACACAAACACCTCAAGATTTTCAGTTACTAAACATAAAGAAAGTTTTTTTTTTTGATTGACTAAACATAAAGAAAGTTGAAATGTCATGAACTCCTGATATTAGTACAAAACTTCCAATCTCTACAAATCCGGCTTAAATTGCATTTGACAATCCACAACAAACATATCCAAGAAAGATTCCACATTCGCCATAAATAGATCTCCAGACACCATAAAGAAAGCTAACACAATGGATGCTCCAGCTTGAATGAGCTTTTTTAGTAATAAAAATCAATAAATACCCTACAAAATCCCAAACCCTAATCAGTGATCACCTTAATCCCATAATAAATCAACCTCCGATCAGCTTTACGGACTTCAATCAAACATACCCAGTAACCCTAAAAAATTCAATCCTTGGTCAAAACCAAACGATACAAACAGTATCAATGGGAAAGGAGCGATCTTTATGAACAAGAAATTGAAAAGATTGACACTTCTCAATGCGTACGAGGGTACGACACCTCTTGGTGAGACGATACCGTTTTGAACAAACCCAGTTGGGTTTCAGGGACAGCTTCCACCTATCCATTTTCATCTTCAGACAACTTTAATTGTTATCTTCATGCATAAAGCTCCAACCTTTACACAAAATGGTCCTTTGAAGAATCAACCCAGTTATCAGTCAGTCACTCTTTGTCCGTTTTCGGATGGATATTCCTTCCAGCAGTGGAATAAAAAGTCCTAAGAATGCTTCTTTCCGCATATGGTTGATTGATTGATTTTATGATCGGCACGCCAATCTGTGTTCTAAGGTGCTGCTGTTGTTTGCATTGGTTCCATGATTATATGTGTCTTTGATTGTTTGAGTCTTTTAATTATCTCAATTTCAATAAGTATTTTTCGTGTTTTGGTACTATGGATCACATTCCTTTATACAGGAAAATTGAATCTTTTCGATACTGATTGTGAGTGCTGATGCTAGATTTGCTTGAAGATGATGTTACCAAGAAATCAATGAACACGATGAGGAAGATGTAATTGTAATGATAGGAACTTGGGAAGAAGCATATTTATAAGTATGATACTGAACACAGAAATGTTCGAAGAAGTTGACGCAGGTATGAAGACTGGCCAGCATTGGATGCTAACGATACGAAATGAAAAAAAATTCATACCATTTCTTACATGGTAGCATTGGCTCCAGAAACAATCTCAAGAATCTCTCCAGTAATCTTAGCCTGGCGCTGTCTGTTATATTGGGTAGATAAAGACTTCTTCAGATCTGATGCATTCTCACTTGCATTGCTCATTGCGCTCATTCTAGCAGCAAGTTCGCTAGCCAATGACTCCTGCAGAGCTCTTAGAATCTGACTGTTGAGGTAGAGTGGTAGGAGTGCATCAAGGATTTGAACCGGGTCTTGCTCAAATTGCAAAATTGGAGAGAAGTCAGGAGTGGCTGTTCTGATAACGTCTCGTTCTACTGTCAGTTTGCCTTCCTTTGTTGTCAGCCTAAAGAACTCATCTTCGGCTGCATCCACGCAAATTCCATTTATGTCGCAAATTTCTCCTTTGGGCGAAAGAGGGAGTAAAGTATGAATGACTGGATCAGACTTGACCAAAGACACAAACTTTGTGTATAAAAGCTCAACCTTGTCAACTTCTTCAGAAACAAATAATGAGAAAACATCATCTGCAATGGCTTGAGCTTCTTTGGCTGTAGGAAGATTACCACCTTCGAGAAATTTATCAACTGGAATTTGAGGCCTGCGGAGGAAATAAGAGTTACCCTTTTTCCCGACGCTGATAATAGTATAATCCAATCCAAGTTTAGTCAAGTCTCTAATCCTTGCTTCAGCTTTTTTGATGATCATATTGTTAAACCCTCCGCAAAGTCCACGGTCACCTGTTATAACAACCAAAGCAACTTTCTTCACAGGTCGTACATTAGCTAATGGAGTATCAACATCCTCAGTTTGTAGCTGTTCGTTGATGTTGTACAAAACCTCAACCAATGTCTCTGAGAAAGGTCTGCCATTAACCACAGCTTCTTGAGCTCTTCGCACTTTTGCAGCTGCCACAAGCTTCATTGCTTCTGTGATCTTCTGAGTGTTTTTCACAGAACTAATACGATCACGCAAATCGCGAAGCCCACATTGAATAGGCATCACTGATGATCCTTTTGTTGAGATGGTAGAAGTCGAGTTCTGAGTGGATAAAGGGAATGGGCTGACACATGAGCGGAACGAGAGTGGCGAAGCACCAGAAAGTGAGGAGTTTGAGGACACCAACATTGTTGAATTTGAACAAGACATTGTTACACTTGCACAAAACTAGAGCTTCAGATTCTGCAAATGAAAACCTGCAGAGAAGAAAAGATGAGTTAGACCTGTTTTTGTTTTTTTGAAGCTGTTGTGTTTGGTTATCTTCTTGGTTTGTCTTAGGTTCACAGGTTGAAGATGTAATATTGGTGTTGCATAAGGGAATGGAATGAGAGGTTGAGAGGCATTTGAAATGTAGAATTGGATGAGATTTTAAGATAAGGAGGATAGAGACAGATATTGGGAATTTCTGAGCTTCTCAAAAAGATTACAACTTGATACTTTTCTTATCAATTTACTGACCTTTACAAGACCTCAGTTGAAGACCAGTACATTGCTATTTTGGCATCCTGAGCTGAGTTCCTACTGCAAATGGAATATACTTTGTGTATGATCAATCTCAGGCTCTTAAGTCTCAACATCAAAGGCCTTGTAGATAAAACTTACTATAAGTGTAATTACCAAAACATTAGAAAAAAAGCCTTAGAATGTGAAGCTAATTTTGCACGTTTGAAAATGAAATTCAAATACAAAAACCCATCAGAGTTTACCAAAATGTTAAATTTTTATCATTGAAGTTTCCAGGGTTTCTTCAGATGCTGTAAAAATGATAACTTTGGATCAATTCCATAAATGTGCTTAGTTTGCTTCACATTGACAACCTCTTTTAAGTACAATAAATCCGTTTCAGATGATTGTTTATCAAGCAAGTATGTTCAGTAAACGGAAGAGGGAATTTCCATATGAAAACTCGTCGAGCATAAAAACGCAGGCCAGGAATCCGACTCCTTATTGTTCATACCTCCATATGCTACATTTTCCCGTGTTCAAGAGCTCGATTCCTTCCATTCCTGCAAGTATCTTAGCAGTAGATGAATCCAAATC
The DNA here is from genome assembly GCA_006409495.1 of Sedum album. Lineage (NCBI taxonomy): Eukaryota > Viridiplantae > Streptophyta > Magnoliopsida > Saxifragales > Crassulaceae > Sedum > Sedum album. The sequence goes on along the minus strand of QZGG01003512.1, from coordinate 16,431 downwards.
ATGTGACATTTTATTTCTTGCAGCATCAAAGCACACTGAGACTTGGCTGAATGAAGAGAAAAACTAAATATTTTTAACTAAGGTAACAATAACCTTCAAACGACACAGTTTTGAGGATTGTTCAGTTAGATCATCTCTTTTTGATCCAATAGAAGCCCTAACCTGAATTGCCACTGCATAGAATTCCGACTTGCTGTACGTGCTCCAAATCCCGGAACCCTAAATCCCTTTAATTATTATTAGTGTATAAACCCTAGAAGTAGAACAATCGTGTAACATTGATAGGCATGATTAGAAGCTTGCTCAAAGTAAAAGGTCAAACTTTGGCAACATTCGCACCTCATTTGTTCATTCCGCTGCTGGGTTTCCCTCTCCGCGGCATTCTTATGCTAACAAGTTAATTGAGTATCTCAAAGAGGAGTTTCAGAAAGGGCAGCGCTTGTTTACATTTAGAACTGGTAAAATTGCTCGCTTTTGTAATGGCTCGGTTGTTGTGGGAGTGGAGGAGACTAAGGTTCTTTCAACTGCTGTTTCTTTAAAGGAGATGCTGTTAAGGACGTCTTTCCTCTCACAGTATGTTTAGATTAGTATCTTGTGAATATTTTTTTGTAGAAGCCTACGCCCCAATCCACTCGAAGACAACTCAGAACAACAATCTGCAACACCCCTGAAACAGACCTGAATCAGACCTGAAGCAGTACTCAGTTACACAAGAGGTTTACCCTGGTTTCCTAGCCACACTCTGGGTGGCTAGACTAGTCCAGCAAACAGGAGTTTATTGATGTTTTCAAAGGAGGAGGAACAACGAGATACAACAGCAAACCCTAGCCGGAAACCACCAACTACCGCTCACTTCTCTCTCTACTACAGACCACTGCTCAGCCGCTCCACAGGACAGCAACGCACACCACAGGAGACTCACACTCAACAGACACTCTCACTCACTCTCACACCCAGCTACAAGCCTGCCCGACACTTTTATAACCCCTGCTGCAGACACACAGAATATGAGGCACACCTCTTGCTGCAGCGGTGTCAGACTGACGACACGCAGCACACAACAGACTGTGTGCTTTGTCTTGAACTTTACATATTTGTAACATGACCCCAGACCTACTATGTAATTACTACTACATACCTGGACTCAAATACAAAATAAATTCAAAACCTTGTAGCTAACTTGGACATCAAGCAATCTTCAAATGATCTTCTTCCACCAGATCAAGTAGGCATCCAAATTACAATCTCCACCTTGACTGCTTGATCTGCTCCCCTCCTCCACTGACCATCAACAAACTCCACTCACACACTTCAGTGTTTCAGAACAATGCCTAGAAGCCCTAGGCATTTTTCAAACTTCTCAGCAGGTATTGACTTTGTGAAAGCATCAGCTGGGTTCTCCAGAGTTGATATCTTCACCAGCTTCACTTCCCCAGACTCAGTGACTCTCCTCACAAAATGCAGCCTCACATCAATATGTTTTGATCGCTCATGAAACACTTGATGCTTCGAGAGATGAATGGCCCCTTGACTATCACAGCAGATACTGACATTTTCTTGCACAAGTCCTAGCTCAGTCACTACACCTCTCATCCACAATGCTTCCTTAACTGCCTCAGTTATAGCCATATACTCAGCCTCTGTTGTTGATAGAGCCACAACAGACTGTAAACAAGCCTTCCAACTCACTGCAGTTCCAAACATTGTGAACACATATCCAGTTTGAGACTTCCTAGTGTCCAAACTTCCTGCAAAATCAGAGTCAACATAGCCCATCACCAAAGCTCCACCTGCTTCAGAATTCCCAAACATCAGACCCTTCTCAAATGTCCCAGCCAGATACCTCATCACCCATTTAACCGCAAACCAATGTTGTTTTCCAGGTTTAGCCATAAACCTACTCACCAAACTCACTGCATTTGCCAGATCAGGTCTAGTACAGACCATGGCATACATCAAACACCCTACTACACTGGAATAAGGAACACCCTTCATGTATTCAATTTCATCTTCAGTAACAGGAGCTTGATCTGCACTTAGTTTGAAATGATTTGCTAATGGAGTACTAACTGGCTTCACATTCTCAAAACCAAATCTGAGCAAAACCCTTTTCAAATAACCAGACTGACACAGAAACAACTTCCTTTGCTTTCTGAATCTGGTAATTTCCATCCCAAGGATTTTCTTGGCTGATCCCAGATCCTTCATCTCGAAACTCTCATTCAGTTGCAACTTCAGTTTACTTATCTCTTCTTTCTGTTTACTAGCAATCAGCATATCATCAACATAGAGAAGCAGATAAATATAACACCCTTCAGCAGATTTCTTGAAGTAGACACACCAATCATAACTGGACCTCCTGAAACCTACCTTTAGCATGAACTCATCAAACTTTCTGTACCACTGCCTAGGAGCTTGCTTCAGACCATACAGAGACTTCTTAAGCAGACACCTTCTTATCAGGATTCCCACTTCAAAGCCCTCTGGTTGTGTCATATAGATCACTTCATCCAAGTCTCCATGCAGAAAAGCAGTCTTGACATCAAGCTGCTCAAGTTCCAAGTCCATCTCGCTACCAAGGCCAAAAGCATTCTGATTGATCTATGCTTCACAACAGGTGAGTAAATCTCATTGAAGTCTACTCCTTCTTCCTGAGAAAAACCCCTGGCCACAGCCTTGCCTTCCATCTAGGTTCACCAGATCCAGATATGTTCTCCTTCTTCTTGAAAATCCACTTGCAACTTACTAGTTTCTTATGATCAGGTTTGTCCACCAGGGTCCATGTTTCATTCTTGTTAAGAGAAGCCATCTCTTCCTTCATAGCCTGAATCCACTTGTCACAGTTCTCAGACTCAACTGCTTCCTTGAAGCACCTTGGTTCATTTTCATCAATTTCCTCAGCCACATTGAATGCAAATGACACCATATCCTCAAATCCAAATCTGATTGGATTTCCCTGCACCAGCTCTTCTTTCCCTATCCCTGGCTAGTTGGTAGTTAGAAAGCCTTGCAGTTCTACTCCTAGGAGTGGTTTGTTGGTCACTGCCCTCAACAGCTCTGTCAGTCTGCTCCTGACCTGCTTCAGCACCATTTTCATTTTCTGAAGCAACACCTTCAAGCTCCACCTCGACTTGAGACCTGCTACACTCCCCAGTCTCAAAGGTTCCCATTTTCTTGAACGGAAAATGACTTTCATTGAAGGTGACATCTCTGCTTAAGACAATCTTCTTATGATTTTCTTCCAAACACCACAGTTTGTATCCTTTGACTCCTTCCGGGTACCCAAGAAAAATACACTTCAGTGCTCTAGGTGCAAGTTTATCCTGCTTCACATGTGCATAAGCAGCACATCCGAAAATTCTGAGCTTTGAGTAATCCACATCATGATCACTCCACATCTGCATAGGTGTCTTGAATTCAATGGCAGAAGACGGACATCTATTGATCAGATAACAGGCAGTTTGCAATGCCTCAGCCCAAAACTTCTTTGGCAAACCAGCTTGGAACAACATACACCTCACTCTTTCCAGTATAGTTCTATTGTACCTCTCAGCCAATCCATTTTGTTGTGGATTTCCAGGAACTGTGTGATGCTTTGAAATACCTGCACACTTGCACAAATCCAAGAAAGTCTTGTCCAGAAACTCAAGCCCATTGTCAGTTCTAAGCCTCTTAATTTTCTTGTTAGTCTGATTCTCAACTAACAATTTCCAGGTCTTAAAAACATCAACAGCTTCATTCTTATGCTTCAGAAAATACACCCAACATCTCCTAGAGTAATCATCAATAAGAGTCATGAAGTACCTTCTACCTCCTATTGATTCAGTTCTAGAGGGTCCCCAAAGATCAGAGTGTATATATTCAAGTATCAGCAGTTCTATGTGTTCCTTTACTAAATCTAACCTTACTAGATTTACCCAACACACAGTTTTCACAAAACTTGATCCTACTGATAACTTCCTTCCCCAAACAGCCATGTTGTGCTAGTTTTATCAACCCCTGCTCTCCTACATGTCCCAATCTAAGATGCCATAACATGGTCTTATCTCTAGATTCCTCCGACAAGTAGCCTTCTCCAGGTATAAAAGTTTCACCACACAACACATACAAGCCATTTGTTCTAACACCCTTTAACATGATCAATGCACCTCTAACAACTTTAATAACACCCTTCTCTGCCTTAAATGAATAACCTAAAGCATCAAGAGTTCCCAAAGAAATCAAATTTCTTTTCAGTTCAGGAATGTACCTGACATGGGTGAGTAACCTAGTGCTCCCATCCTCCATCCTGATTCTCACAGATCCAATACCAAGCACTCTGCAGGCTTTGTTGTTTCCCAAAAGAACAGATCCACCATCCTCTTGCTTAAACACCTCAAACCAATGCTTATTTGGAGTCATGTGGAACGAGCAGCCACTGTCCAGGATCCACTTAACACTGGTATCCTTCTCTGCTGCAACAAGGACCTCAGCACTCTCATACCCATCTTCAGCAACGAAACCTCTGCTTGAGCAGGTTTCTTCCCTTGCTTCTTACTTCTGGACAGTCTTTTCTGAAGTGTCCTTCCTTGTGACAATAGAAGCACTTATAGCCCTTCTGCTGGCTTCCATCTTCTGACCACTAGGACTCTTACCTTTGCTGTGTTTCCTCAACTTCTTCTTGTCATGTTTGTCAACCTTCCTCTGCACAGTTAAGCCCTCCGCAACATCCCCTGCTGACTTGGCTTCAATCTGTTTAGATTTCAAAGCTGATAACACCTCCTCAAGACTCAAAGTTTCTCTGGAATACTTCATGTTTCCACAAAGGTAGTAGAGTGAGCCGGCAGTGAGTGAGTTCAATATCATGATGGCCTGATCTTCATCCTCGACTTTCACTCCGATATTCTCCAGATCTATCACTATCTTTGAGAACTCATCCAGATAATCATCCAAGGACTTCTCATCAGTCATCTTAAACCCAAACAACCTTCCCTTCAAGTAAACCCTATTAGTCAATGTCTTGGTCATGTAGAGCTGTTCAAGCTTCAGCCAAACCCCTGCTGCAGTCTTCTCTTTGGAAACCTCCCTCAAAACCTTGTCCCCCAGATACAAGATCACTGTGCTGTAGGCCAGCTCCAGCAGCTCTTCTTTATCCTCCTTGGACATAGTCTCCGGAAGCTCCTTCTCACCTTGCAGCGCTTTGACAAGCTTCGTTTGAACAAGGATGGCTCTCATCCTTTGCCTCCAAAGGGAAAAGTCTCCCTTCCCATCAAACCTCTCCATCTCAAACCTCGTCGGAGTCATTCTGGTCGCCGTACGGGCTCTGATACCAATTGTAGAAGCCTACGCCCCAATCCACTCGAAGACAACTCAGAACAACGATCTGCAACACCTGAACAGACCTGAAACAGACCTGAAGCAGTACTCAGTTGCACAAGAGGTTTACCCTGGTATCCTAGCCACACTCTGGGTGGCTAGACTAATCCAGCAAACAGGAGTTTATTGATGTTTTCAAAGGAGGAGGAACAATGGAGATACAACAGCAAACCTCTAGCCGGAACCACCAGCTACCGCTCACTTCTCTCTCAACTACAGACCACTTAGACTCTCCACAGGACAGCAACGCACACCACAGGAGACTCTCTCAAGTTCACGCTCACACACCCTAGCTACAAGCCTGCCCGACACTTTTATAACCCCTGCTGCAGACACACAGAATATGAGGCACACCTCTGCTGCAGCAGGTGTCAGACTGACGCAACACACAACAGACTGTGTGCTTTGTCTTGAACTTTACATATTTGTAACATGACCCCAGACTTCTTTGTAATTGCAACTACACCCTGGACTCAAATACAAATAAATTCAAACCTTGTAGCTAACTTGGACATCAAGCAATCTTCAAATGATCTTCTTCCACCAGATCAAGTAGGCATCCAAATTACACAAAAAAATATCATGTATAATTCCAATTACTTATTTATCCAGTAATTATTCAATAATATTGTATAACAAATCAATGTATGATTCAATAAGACTAGACAAGAGTGATGTAGATGGTGTCTTTGAACTCAACCCTTCTAGTCTCATTGTACAACGTTCTATGCTTATTAGGCCAGTAAGTCAACCAAACCATCCCTTTAATCTCCCATTCCATAGTTCTTCCCATAGCATTCTTGTCCACCTTCCACCACACCCCTTCTCCATACTCATCTTTTGCAAACACTATTCCGCCTTGCCTAGTGAACGGCCGGTGCGCGCTAGAGTATCTGTTTTTGAACCATGCTTTGGGGTGCAAGAGTGAAAGCAGTGATGGCTTTGAGCTAGATACTTCTCGTCCGCTTAACGTGTCGTGGAGAAACCAGTTTAAGTTTGCTGTGTTTCCGTATACGGATTCTTCGAATTTCCATGGCTTTAAGCTCATTGTGGAACTTTCACCTGCTGCTACTCGGATGCCTACTGAGGTTGGGAGGTCTAAGGAGCCTTCGATTGTTCGTTCTGTTCCGATTTCACGCACCGGGTTTTCGGATGATTTGCCTACTGAGACACTGATTACGTCTGTTTGGAAGATTGGAGTGAGTTGGAGGGATATTTGTGATGGGAAGTGTTTTTCCGATGATCCAACTCCTCGCTCTCTCATCAACGTCTCGTTTACCAGACGTACAACGTCTAATCTGTAAAATATCATCATAAAATTTGTTGAATATTTCTCCATTTTTAAGCAAGTTTCTCAAAAGCAATTACTTGGATATGAAGTAACAGGAAATTATTACCTTAAATTGTCAATGCTCATTCCAACATCGATCCACCTCTCGAGAATTTGACCTTGTAATTGAATTGTATGACTCCCTCCAGCTGATGGTAGTTTAACGAGAACTGCAGTCTCGGATCAATGGAACTGCTGCTGGAGCTCACAACATCCATAGCAATAACAGGACAGTACAGCTGAACTTTCCATAACCCGATGGTCGAAAGAGCGTAGGAAAACAAAGGGGATGGGGTTTTCAACGGACAGTTATCTTCCTTGAGCTCAACAATCCAGTTAGTAAAAGCCACATTTATGGACCTCACCCATTGCTCTTCGAGATTAGACCCCAAATGCCTCATTAGCAGCTTCGACGCTTGGCGTGACTGCGGGCATGATAGCTGGTCTTTAAGTGTAACTAAACACACACAGCGGATATCCGTTGGAGCCTCGTAGATGCACACAAGGAATGTCAAAGACAAGAAGACGAAGTTGAAAATATCCTTAAACGTTGCGATGGACTCCATCTTGGGAATTCTGTATGAAAGTTTCTTATTACTCGAACCGTATCTAAGCACATCTTCAATAAGGTTCATCATCAGCTTGGGGACAGTTCCTTCATCCACAAGTTTCCGTGACTTTACGTTGAGGTTAAATGGCTTCGAGGTCCATAGAGATACCGGCAGCTGAAATTCGCCAAAATGGAGAAGTAGAAATTCGGTGCATTTCTGCATTTAGCCACTGAAAGATTTAAAGATGGCTGATTTGAGGTAGAAATGCATAAAGGCATCGACATAGAGTTGGATTTCCATTCGGGTATCGGCGGAAGGTTATGAATCCAATCCCAAATATCACAACACTGACAAACAGCCATCAAAACAGCTTAAGTGATTGAGTTTAAGCTTCAATGAAACTCTGCCAAGTTTGGTTTTGTAATGAACAAATGCAAGGTGAAGGCTATAAAGCCGGTCCATGAAATCTAAGGTGGATTTTTGAGGGATAAGGGCCAGAGGAATAAAGTAGGTTCTTGGAATTTTTGGAGTGGAATATTTTTAGAGCAAGTAAATTTGCACCAAATGGATAGTTAGATAATCTTTTAAGTTCTTTAGATTTCAGACTCGTGACGCCTACCGGAATCTTCGAAACTCCAAATGATCGACGCACACGGCAGCATAATTTGTTGCTTTCAAGTTATACTTTGGGTAAAGCACAAGCAGGCAAAGATGCACCCATATAACTATATTTTTCTAGTGGAAGTTAAAAGAGTTATAAATGAGGCCTTAACCCGAAACCTTAAACCCTGTACGGCGCACATTCTGCGTCGTGTCAGCGAATGGTATGATCCGTTAGTTACTTGTGCGAAGACTCTAATTCAACGATGAGGAGCTGCCAAACACTTAGCTTGGAGGATTTGAATTAGTTATTTTTATAGGAAAGTATGAAACTGCATTGCAAGTTTGTGTAATGGGTAGGATTTAGTAAAAGGTGCATTTTGATGAAGTAAATGTAGTTAGGTTGCGTGCTGTATTGATGCTGCAAAATATGCTGAAGAAGAAATGGAGAGAAAGGAAGGAAAGAAAAGCTGGTTTAAGTTGGTCGTAGTGAAAAAAGAGAGTTGAGACTTGTCAAAATTTGTATTGTATTTCAACATGGGAATACTTTTTAGTATTTAAGGTTTAAAGATGTTGTGCCTAAATGTAGTTGTGAGGATAAGGTTGCTCTTAAAAGGTTGCATGTGAAGTTTCATTACGTTATAACAATAGGTTGTGAAGTTTCATTACGTTAGAACAAAAGGTGTAGGGATACTTTTTTGTTAAGTGTATAAAAATTGGTAACCAAGTAGTGGAAGGTAGATCGTAGGTCACATTGGCTAAGTGGCCAAATTCGAACTTCATTCGGACAGTATTTTCTAAAGCCCTAAAATAATTTATCTTGCATGGATTCCTCCCAAAAACATCTTGTAAGTTATAACAAAAATTAGTTAAATTATGATTAGGAAATTAGTGTAATTCAAATAATTTAACAAATTTTATTTCAAATATATATACTATATGTAAGCGCAAGAATTGTTACTTTAAAACTATTGTAATTAAGAAATATGCACATGTGCTTAAGTTCGAGTCGTCCTAAAGATGCACCATTTCTCACATTTTGTTGAGAATGTTCTTTCCTTGTGAGAGGCATTGCTTTCTCTTGCCTTGTACGAATAGTCTTTTCACTTCACCTGTTTCGTGCGAGGAGGCTTGTCGCTCTTGTAGATAGATGAAGCGTGTTTATACTGATCCATTATGTTCTTAGTTCCCTACCTTTTATACGTTCTGTTTGTAAGATATTACCTTTTTATAATGTTTTGCATTTCAGTTGTATTTGTTCTGCATGAGAGCTTTTTTCACACACATTGAGCATTTTAGGCGAATTCAGATCACAAAAATAAAGAAAAAGCTGTATCGCACTAGATGACGACATATTGACGTACGTCACGGACGTTAAAGTATGTTCATCCGCAGAGCGTTAAAATTAAAGAAATTTAATGTCGTCCGTAAGCTCGTAATTCTGTAGGGTCCGTAGATCGGTCCGACCCATCCAATTCGAGAGTTTCAGTAGCTTTTCCAGCAGGAAACGAAACTGGAGGCTGCTTGTAGAGACTTTTGGCGGCCAGCTTCATCCTTCAGCTTCACAATTGCTACCTCTTCGATCTTGATTTATTTACTGTTTTTTGTTACAATGTTTTTCATGATTAGCTAATTCCCTTTACAGTTTGGGGAATTTAGTTGCGACGTTGTATAAGAATATTGAATAACATGTTTTAATAAGGTAATTTTTACATCTTCTTGAAATTCTAGCGGGCAATAAAAGATACAATTAGAATTAGGCATCTAGAGGGTTTATCTTATTAGGACAACTATAATTTACTAGATTGATGCATGTCTGATAATTGAATACTGATTGCAACGAGATTCCTTGAATTGTGTTTCTCATTCATTTGTAAAACTCTTAGTTGTAGCCATTATTCACTCTTATAAACCCCTTTTAGGGTTATTAATAAAACTCTGAGACTAATTTACTTTTTCTTGGGTTCGACTCATACAAGAGTTTAGTAGGTTTATAAATAAAAATTTGCATTTTGCCTAAAAGTATCCTTACTTTGGCCTTTGATGTGAGGCTTGGTTGTGACGTTGTTATTGGAGTTGATCATGTGAGCGGACTGACATGCTTGTCAAAGATTAAATAAAATGTTTGTTACAGCTAGGACTTCAAACGATTAGAATAAATGATTATGGTATGTGAGATTTGTATGATTATATCCATTGTAACAACTATGGTGTTTTAGAATTCTCCCGGACATGATTAGTTTCAATAAACATGGGTGGATTTGGGGATATAATTCTAAGTGTGTGAGGGCCTTTCTTTTCTTATTAAACCTTTAGAATAAAAAATAGTGATTAATAAAATCGTTCGCTTTGAGTTTCTTGTTGATATCTTCATTAAGAATAATAATTACGTTAACTAGACAAATTCCCAGATAATTAGATTTAGTTTAACTAATCCCCTCGCGTCATCAATCCCTCAACCCGACACGCCCCCAGATTCGCAGAATCTCGTAACTCGATCCGCTCTTCGCCTCCCAGCTGTGACTTTCTGTTCAATTGCGATCATCTACGGATCGAACTCGGTCGAATTCAATCATTCAATGTTTGAGCTATTTAACTAATCGTGAGAGCTGCCAACAATGAGGAGGACTACTGCGGTTGGTTTTTTGAAATGGGTTTCTCTTGCGGCAGTCTATATATTGATATTCAGTAGAGTGGTTTCGGCAGTCTGCGATTTCAGTTTTGTCGATAGAAACAAGCTTTACAATTACAGCCTCGCGTCTCCCATCCGCAATTTTCCACATGGAGTCCGGAGCGAAGATGGGTGAGTTTTATATACATTTTATCAATTTCCATTGTCGAAGTGTGCTTGATTGAGTGATATTTTGTTGTTCCTGGTTTGTTAGTCATGCTGTATGTAGTTTAGTTGTGATTTGTGAGTGTGAGCATGGATATGTTGCATTTTACGTGTTCGGTGAAATGCTTCAATGAGGCTCACTTTTATGCAATGAGATTAGTCATCGAAATTATGATTTCTGTAAATGGTTTTTTGTAGGTGAATGATCCCACTTAAAAGGAAATTCGGTGACAATGACTGATTGCATTATGTTTTCAATACATTTATAGATTTGTTTTGTACTGATACTGATATCGAATTATGGAATTCACGGGCACGGTTACTACAGAATTTATAGGTTTAAAGTAGACAGCAATCAAGTGTAAATCATTGATCATATTTTTACCCTGCATTCTTCAGATATTACAAGGTGTCGGCGAATGGGACCATTCTTTGGTTTCAGGTTGGCTACTTCAGGTTACAAATAGCTTAATGATGTCATTTACAATTAGTTGGCACCTTGGTTTAAAAATTTAGATAACCATCTTTTCTACGAACTGCAGCTTTGCGATGAAATGATATTCAACCATAATCCTCCTGTATGTTATGACTGCATGGTAAGTTCCACGCTACCATTTACCATTTATAGTGTTTATCTTAAGAGTGATAAACATTAGTTTTTGTAATTTACTCTAGCTTCATGCATATATTATGAAGTAGTGAATGTATAGGATCTGGTGTTATTATTAGTAGTGAAACCATCATGGTGATTCCCCCTTTGCAGTTATGATCAATTAATGTTCATGAAAAAAGATACTAGAATCCGTCTTCTTAGTGACTGTACACAATATAATAATGTACATTTTAATAAATCTTCTGCTACGAATTGAAGGACTGTGGGGGGCCATCCCGTTGTGGCATGGGATGCAGTGCGCTGGTGGCTGAAAAAATAGAAGGTAAACTATTTACAAGATCATTTACAGTTAAATTGGGTCTTACATTGGCATATCATATCCCGTACATCCCAGGAAAGTACCACGTATATTTACCATTGATTTTGTAAATACAGGATACCCTGCTTGCATAACGATTGGCCGCCTTTCACACATGACGATTGATGTCATTGGTACGCTTTTGACATTTGTTAGACAAGTTTGTGTCAACATTTTGTATTATGTGGCCTCCAATGGTATTTTATTTAAGTAAAAGTGAATCCGTTTATTACAATTGTTGAAATGGGTTTGCTACCCCTAGTTGGCCTTGTATTCATCATTGACGGATCTAGCACCATATTCCCTAAAGTTGACATGCCATAAATTTCGCATTCTTGTCATGTCGAGTGCATTGCAAGCTTGCGCAGTGCTGTAAAGCAAGATTTTCTTTTAGTTGCTGCATCCTGATGTTTACAAAACACTCAGTTTGTGGTTGAGTCAAATAAGATTAAATGCCTTACTTGCCTGAGCATTGCCTTCTCTATTTTTGAACCTCTTGGTCTTTTCCGAGCCATTTACTCTTTCGTTAATGCATCAAACACCTAAGTGTTAATTATATTCCAAAAATATTGCAGACAAGAAGAATCCCCACAACGGCGTTTTAGTAAACATGTGGCATCAAGGATATGAAGATAATTGCTCACTTTCTGTCTCTGTTCTGTGTGATTCAAATGTAATTCAGGTGACATTTCTTGTCATTACTAATGTCCTTTAATCTTCATTGCTTTTTGTTTATTTACTACTTACACAAAGTTGTTAGTTATTCGGTCATGTTATAATGTGCAGGGACCCCTTTCTCTAGAGAAACAAGGAAAATGTGCTTATGTGAGTTTTATAAACTAGATTTCTTATGTATCCGATTATTTCAATGTTACTTTTCTTTCCCTTCAGAACTTAGGCATGATTGTTGCTATTTTCTCCATAATTGCATGCTACATATTGCACTCATGATTTTACATGATCTTTTTTTGGACTCAGCTGGTGTGCCTTCTTGATTTGGTTTTTTTATCAATGACAGGCTACCGTGCTAAAGCATCCTTCTGGATGTGCCAACGTCATTTCTGTACATGGGAGTGGACTGGGATGGTTCGGCACTTTCATGATATTGTAAGTTTAATCATGGTTTTCTCTTAATCTCGAAACAAATACTGGTTAGTGTTTACACATAAGATGTAGAACTATTATCCTCATTTAGTGCTACAAATTTCAGATGTCTTTGCTTGTTTGGAGGGTATCTTCTTGCAGGTGCATTTTATCGCTACTATTCACAAGGAGTACGCGGAATAGAGGTAAGTTGATATTACTGAATTTTTGTTACTTTTTGTTTATTGAGTTGAACTGTTTCCGGTAAAACATGCGCATATCAGAATTATGGTAAACATATATTTTTGTGAATTAACATCTTATTCAACTCAAAATAGTAATATTAAATTGCACTGCAAGTAATTATCTAATACCCCATTATAATAATATCTACTTAAAAAGGAAAAGGAAAACAAGTCCGAAGGTTAGAATTCAAGAGTTAATGGTGTTTAGTCATTAAAAGGCACGCAAAAGAAATTGAGCGTGATGCAAGCTTGAGCCGAATACCTTCTTGCCGGTCCTTCAGAATTCAGATGTTTATTAATTGAATTCAAAACTAGCTTTGAGTTTGATTCACTGGCTATCAAATTTTGAACAACGATCATGAGCCATTTTCACATAATTCCGTCCTTACATGGACAATGGCAATTATTTCCAGGTTATCCCACATTTGGACCTATGGGCGAGCATACCCCATAGAACACAGGTACATTTATTCATTTGCATACTTATCTTCATGATTTTATGATGTTGTATTGTTGCCGATAGCATCTATTTCTTTTGCAGAGCCTCTTCGGAACTATAGTTGGAAAATTCAGAGGATCTTCAGAAAGTCACGGAGCATCATACTCAGCTGTCAACTTCTGAGCATCATATTACCAATAACCAAGTGTTCAACTTTAATTCACACATGATAGTTTTTTCAACTGTTGATGGAAAGACCAATTCGCTATCGTCACCTAGTTCTCTACTAAACTAAAATGGTTGCCATTCCACCGGTACCCAACCTGCTTGGACATGGAAAAAATAGTGGAAAGAAAATTTAAAGTAAATAATTTTTCATTAGAAAATTGAGTAGAAATTTTTTCATTATTTTCTTTGTTATTTTTCATTTTCTTGATATTATTAAACAAATTCAAATATTTTTCTTTAAAATTTCTATTAAAATTTATTTTTCATACAACCAAACGGTTTAGTCAAGCCGAATATATTTTGGAACTACTCCGACGGGACCAAAAAGAACATAATTCGCCATCAACACTCCGTTTATTTCTTGAATAAAAAAAACACTCCGTTTATTTCTGCTGTATTTCTCCAGTTGTAACTTGATCTCAATGCTGTACTTTCAAAGTCAACGCGTTGACCATCTCAAAACTCATTTTCACTTCATAATTGATTTTCTCCGTCAACTCATCTCCGTTTCCACAGTCGATGCGCGAATTCCTTACCTCTCACATCGATCGCCAAACCCTAATCTCAATCCGTAACCTCCTCCGATCAATCAAATCCCAATTCACCCAACTTCTACCAATGTCCACATCCGACGCATCATCGTCTCAAAACGTTGACCAACCAACCAACACCAATCCTCCACCTCCGATCTTCGATCCATTGATTCCATCTAAGCCGATTTCATACCCGTTGAAAACCCTTGAGGAGTTGGAATCACGAGAGTACTTTGACTCGTTTCATTATCCGTTTAATAAAGCTTCAGTGAGTTTAAAGTCACGTGAATTGGCTGATCGCCGAGGTTGCTGGTTTGTCATGATATGGCTGGTGGTTATGGAGATGATAAATGGATTCAAGGAGGAGATAATGCTAATGCTTATGCTATATGGCATTGGTATTTGATTGATGTGTTTGTTTACTTTTCACATAGTTTGGTTACTCTTCCGCCGCCTTGTTGGATCAACACTGCTCATCGTCATGGGGTTAAGGTATTTTATTTCCTTGAAACTTTCTTTTCGGGAGAGTTGAAGTGATTTGTTCAGTGTTGGATGTGTTGAATTGATGATGGCGAAATGATAGGTGTTGGGAACTTTTATCACTGAATGGGATGAAGGGAGAGCGATTTGTAATAAGCTTCTGGCCACAAAGGAGTCTGCTCAGTTGTATGCTGATAGGTTGGCGGAGCTAGCTGTTGCTCTGGGTTTTGATGGTTGGCTGGTAAATATTTTTTGGAATGAATATTACTGAACTCCGTCTTTAGTTTACGAGTTTTCTTCGAAATTGCATTGGTGATAGTTGAAAGTGGTCGTGTATTTTATATGTTGTGGATATTGTAACACCAGAGTTATATTTCGTGCTTTCTTCTTGACTTTATTTCAAGTATAAAATTGCGAGTAATTTGAATAAATGATACATGTTAACTCAAAACAGTTGTTTTAGGCATGTCAGGCAATAGTCGTTGCCTAAAATTTATTGAACTAAGTTGCTGTATTCAGATTAATGTGGAAGTAAAGCTGGATAAAGAGCAGATCCCTAATCTGAAAGAATTCGTTAGCCACCTAACTGAGAAAATGCATGCAGAAGATCCAAATGCTTTAGTCATATGGTCAGTTATCCATATCCTCCCTAACTGAATATTTCCAACTGGCATGAGTATAGTTCATATAAATAACGGTTTGCATAACAGGTACGATAGCGTAACCATTGACGGCAAACTCAGCTGGCAAGATCAATTGAACGACCTAAATAAACCTTTCTTTGACATATGTGATGGCATCTTTGTCAACTACACTTGGAAGGTTTGCTATTATATTTGCCTTTAAATGATGGCATAACTTGTGAACTTGCTTTTGTTATTTTTTGGATTCACCATTCAGAGTATATGACTACGACTTGTCCGTATTGCAGGAAACATATCCGAAACTTTCAGGATTAAATGCTGGAAATAGGAAATTTGATGTTTATATGGGTATTGACTCTTTTGGAAGAGGGTCTTATGGTGGTGGACAATGGAATGTACGTTCATTATTAATGATATTTTATTGAAACTAATTGTTCACTGGAATTTGACACCATGTTACTATTTATTTGCTAACAGATTAATGTTGCACTAGATATATTGAAAGAAGAAAGAATGTCCGCTGCTATTTTTGCGCCTGGATGGGTTTATGAAACAAATCAACCACCTGATTTTCAAACGGCTCAAAATCGGTAGAAATTTAGATGTTCTTGATCATTTATGCTAAGTGCCATCACATTCAGATCAAACTAATACCAAAATTGCAGTTTTTGTATTTCCAATCATTTTAGTTAACACATTTCTTAAACAAAACTATCATTTCTGTATTTCCTCATTTTCCATAATCTCTGCAGATGGTGGTCTCTAATTGAGAAAGCTTGGGGAGTACATAGAGCATATCCAAATGAGCTACCATTCTACATAAATTTTGATCAGGTGGGAAATTTCAACCCTGGTCAAGTTCTATTGATTTACAGAGCTAGTATCTGGATTGTTCAAATCCTTATAATTTATCGAGACATGTGTTTTCTTGACGTGTAGTAGTTTGAAGCGTATCACATTAACAGGCCTCCATTTCACAATGACCGAGTAGTTCTAAAGCCTTAGAATTAGCAAAAACAAAAACTATGGTTATTATTTACTTTTCATCCTGATATATGCTAGGAGATTTATTAACTGCAGCGAACTGAAACTGGAACTGACCTATAGTAATAGATGTTTGCCATTTTTACAATTCA
>QZGG01003511.1:0-22880 GCA_006409495.1 Sedum album | reverse complement strand
GCCCTCGCCCGCTGCCGTTTTCTCTCTCTCCCCCCCCCTGCGGCGGCAGCCCGCCGCGCGCTTCCCCTCGCCTCTTTCTCTTTTCGGCCTGGCCTCTTTCGGCCTCCCTGCCTCGGCTTCCCCTTCTTCCCTGGTCTTTCCCTGCGCTTCCTCTTTCTTCTTCTTCCGCCGTTCCCCCCGGGCTTCGTTGCTCCTGCTTTCTGTTTCCTCTTTCGTTTCCTTTTCCTTTGTTTCGCGCCCTCTCTTGCTCCTTCCGCTTCTTTCTTTTTCTCTTGCTTCTTTTCCGCTCGCGCTGTCTGGCTCCGTGGCTCTCTGTGTCTCTCTCGCTTCTGTTCTCTGTTCCTGGCTTCCCGCCCTGTGCCCCGCTCTCTTTGCCTCTGCCCTTCTCTGCGTCTCCTCTTTTTTGCGTCTGGCCTCGCCCTCCCTTTGGCCGCCTCCCTCCTTCGGCCTTCCTTTGCCCGCCCTCTTTCGCCCGGCCGTTTTCGGCTGCCCCTCCCCCCCGCCTGGCCCGTGCTTTTCCTTGTGTGGCTCTCTTTCCCTGGGCCCTTGCTGCGTCGCTCCGCCTCCCCGTCTTGCTTTTCCTGCTCTCTCGGGCGTTCCTCCCGTCTTGCTTGCCGTCCCCCGCTCGTGGCTTTGTTTCTGTCTTTTGTTGCCTCTTTTTCCTGGCTCGCTCGTCCTTTGCTCCGCCCCGGCTTTTTTTCCGTGTTTCCGCCTCCGGTCCCCCCCTGTTCCCTCCTCGCTTCCGCTCCTTGGCTCGGCTTTTCCCGTTTTTTCTTCTGCCGTCCCTCGCCGTGCCCTGCGCGTGCCCGGGGTTCCCGCCTCTGTTTTCTTTTTCTCCGGCTCCCCTCCTTTCTTTTGGCTTTTTGCCCCCTCTTGTCGGGTGGCTCTCGCCGCTCTGCCCGCTCTCCCTCCCCCGTCCCTCGCCTTTCCTCGCCTCCGGCTTTCCCCCGCCTTCTCTCTGTCTCTCTGCGCTCGCGTCTGGCCTTCTGTTTCCTCCCTTTCCCTTGCGTCTCCTTTCCTCCTTTTCCTGCTCGGCTTGGCCCTCCTGTCTTTTCCCTCTCCTCCGCTTGCGTCCTTGGGTTCCGCCCTCGTGTCCCGCCGTGCTTCGCCTCCTTGCTCTTTGCCTCGGCCCTGTTCTCCCCCCGTCGCGGCCTTTCGCCTTCTTTGTTGCCCCGGCCCCGTCCGGCCCCCTCTGCCCTTCTTTCCCTCTTGGCCCTTGGCCCTCTCCTCGTTCCGCCTCCCCTCTCTTTCGCCCCCGCTCTTTTGTCTCCTGGTCGCCTGCTCCCGTCCCCTTCCCCCTTTCGTTCTTGGGTTCGCCCTCCCTTTCCTGTTTCTCGCGCTTCCCTGGCCTCCGCCCCTGCTCCCCGTCTTGGCTCCGCCTCTCCCCCGCCCTCGCCCCGCCCTTGTTGCCGCTCTTTTCCTCCGCCCGCCTCTCGGGTTCCTCGCCCCTGTGCTCTCTCCCCCCGGGTCCCTCCTTCCCCTTCCCCTCTTCCTCCGCCTCCGCCTGTTCTTGTGCCTTCTGGCCCCTCCCGGTCTCTCCGCCGTGCTTTCCCCTCCCGCGGTTCCTCGTCCTCTGGCCCTTTCCGTCCGGCCGCGTTTGGTTTTTTGGGGGTGCTCGTGGCCCGTTGCCCGCTCCGTCCCCCTTCCTGCCCCTCTCCCGCCCCTCCCTGCGCTTTTCCCCTCCGGCTCCTCGTTCCTTCTTTCGCCGTCCTTGGCTCCTTTTCCTCGTTCGCGCCTCGCCCGCTCCTTTTCTCTTTTCCCGTTTCCCTTTTTTTCTTTGGCCTCTGGGTTCTTCTCCTTCCTTTTTCTTTCCTTCTTTCTTCTTTTCTGTTTCCCTCTCTTTCTCTTTTCTTTTTCTTCCCTTCCCTCCTTCCTTCCGTCCCTCGGTTTGCTCCTGTCCCTCTGCCCCTTTTCTCCTTGCGCGGCGGGTCCGCCCTCCCTCCGCTTTCTTTTTCGCTCCCCCGTCCTCTGTGCCCTCTTCGGTTTTTTCCTCTTCCTCTCTCCCCTCGGTCCCGCGGTTGCCTCCCTCGCGCCCCTTTTCTTCTGTCTGCCTGCCTCGCTCTTCTTCCCTTCCCCTCCTTCCCGCTCCGCCCTCCTGCCTTGTCTCCCCCTTGCCGGGTTCCTGTGCGCTTCTCCCTGCGGTTCTGCCCTCTTCGCCTCGGCCTCCCTTTTCTGCCCGCTCCTGGCTTTCGTGCTTTGGTGGGTCTCCGCGCTCCTTTCGCTGCCTTCTGTTGTGTTGCCGGGCTCTGCTCCGCTCGCTTGCGTCCCGCCCGCGGTCGCCCCGGCCCCGGGGCCCGTCTCCCGGCCCGCCCGTTCTTTTTCTCTTCTCTTCGTCTTCTTCGCTTCGTCTTCGTTCGTGCTCCCGGCTCCGTGCGTCCTTTCTTCCGTGCTGCCCTGTTGGCCCCGTCCTCCCTTTTTTCTCTGTGGCCCGCGGCGCCGGGGGGCTCCGCGGTCCGCGGCTTCTCGCCTGCGCGCCGCCCGGCGGTCCCCTCTTTCCCCTCTCTCCTCTGGCTTCTGGCCCTGCCCTGTCGTTGGCCTCTCCTGTCGCTCCGCCTGCCTCCTCCTTTCCCTGGCGGTCCCCTTTCCCTGCTCGGGCCGCGGCTCGCCCGTTCCCCCTTCTGTCTCGGTCCGCCCTGTCTTTCTCTTCCTCTGCCTTCCTCCCGGCCGTCGTTCCTGGGGTTCCCCTTCTCCTTTTTGTCGTGCCGCCTCTTGTCGGTGTTCCTCCGCCCCGGCCTTTGTCCCCTTTTCGGGGTCTCCCCGGGCCGTGGCCCCCCTTCCGCCTCGTGGCGTTGCGTTTCTCGCCCCTTTGCCTTCGGCTTCGTCCGTTCTCTTTCTCGCTGGGGGCCGGGCCGGGCTCTCCCTCCGCGGTCGCGTGTCCCCTTGCCGTGGTGGCCGTCCTCCGTTCGCGCCTGCTTCTCCTCCCCCCTGGCCGTTTTTCCCTTTTTCCTTGCCCCCCGCCGTGCTCGCCTGCGCTTGGCTCCGCGGCTCGTGGGCTTGCCGTGCGGGGGTCGGGCTGGCTCTCTTTCTGGGCGCGCCCTCCCGGCGCCTCTGCCGCGCCTGGCTCCCGTTCTGCCTTGGCCTGCCCGCCCCTTCCGCCTCTGCTTTGTCTCCGCCCCGGCCGCTCTCCGTCCTGCCCTCTGCCTCTCCTGGCGCGTTCGCTCCTGGCTCCGGCTGCCCGCTGGCGGCCTGCTTCCCCCTGCCCGTCGGCCGGGCCGTGGTGTTTCCCGTGGCGGCCGGGTGCGTCCCGCGTCCGCCCCTGCCCTTGGGCGGGGCCCCCCGCTGGCCCCGGCTGCTCCTCCCCGTCGGCTGCGGCGCCCCCGGCGGCCTCCGCCGCGGCGGGGCTCGCGTCTGCTTCGCTCGTTGGTGGGGCCCTCGCTTCCCCCGGCGCTGCTCCGTCGCTGGTCCGCGCGGCTGCTCCGCCCCCTGGGCCTGCGCCCCGGCCCCGCCTCCTCCGGGCGGCCGCCGTGGGGCCTTTTCCGCCCTGGGCGCCCGCCTGCCGGCTGCCGCGTGGCGGTCGCCGGCCCCCGGGTCCTGCCCTTCTTTTCCCGGCGCCGCCGCCCTGCCGGTCTCTGGGGCCTCCGCCTCGGCTCCCTCTGTGCCCGCCGCCGCGGTCCTCCCGCGGCTGCCCGCGTTCTCCGGCCTGCTTGGGCGTCCCGCGTCTGTCGGTGGCTTTTTCCGTCCGCCGTCCCCTCCCCGGGCTCCCCCTGGCCCGGCGGTGGCCCCTCCCCGCTGGCGTCCGGTCGGGGCCGCGGGCCTTTCCGGTGGCGCGGTGCCCTGCGTCGCGCTCGGCCCGCCCCCCCCGGCGCCCGCCCTCTGCTGGGCCGCCCCTGCCCCTGCGCGCCGCCCGCTCGGGGCGCGCCTGGGCTTCGCTCCCCCGTCGTCCTCGCTGTCCCGCTGGCTCCTCGGCGCTGTGCGTCTCGCCCCGTGCCGTGCTGTCGCTCCCGCGTTCCGTCTCCCGCCTGGGGCGTCCGTTCGCCCGCCTGCCCCTCCCCGGCCTTGCCGGGGGCCCGCCCCCGCGGTGGCGCCTGTGGTTTCCTTCGCTGCCCCGCGCCGCCCCTTCCCCGGGCTTGCCCTGCCGCGCCTCCTCTTGCCCGCGCGGGGTGCCTTCGGGCCCGCGGCCCCGGTGGTGCCTGGCTGTCGTCCGCTCGTGCCGTCCGGTGTTGGGTTCCGTCCCGCCCCGCGCGCCCCCCTCGTGTTTCGTTGCCCCCCTTGCGTTTGGCCCCCTGCCCCGCCTGCCGGTGCTCCGCCGGCGGCCGGTGCGGCTGCCGTCCCGTCCTCCTGCCCCTTCTGCCCTGGGCGCCCCCCGTGCTCCCCTGGCCGGGCCCCGGGTCGCGCTCCCGCGCGGGTGCGCTCCCCCCCCCCGTCCTCCGTTCGGCTTGCCGGCTGCCCCTCGCCTGCCTGCCGCCGGCCTCGCTCGTCCTCGCCGGTCCGCCCTCCGGCGGTGCCTTCGTTCCCGGGCCTTGTCCCCCCGCCCGTCCCCTCTGGGCGCTGGCCCTGCCCGCCGTCGTTCCCTTCCCCGCCCGGCGGGGGCTGCCGCCGGCCGGGCTCGTGCCTGGCGTGCCGTCGTCCCCGGTCGCCGTCCTGGCCGGTGCGGCTGGCTCCCCTCCTTTTCCGGGCCCGCTCGTGCTTGTTGGGTCTTTTGGTTTGCTCCCGCTTCCCCCCCCCGCCGCGCGCTCCGTCTGCGTTCCCCTTGGCGCTGGCCGTCTTCTTTCGTTTCTCGCCGGTGCCGTCCGCCCCCGCTCCCGCGCTTCTTCTCCTCGGTCGGCCCCCGTTGCTCGGCTCCCCTTTTTTCCGTCCCGCTGTTCCCCCTGTGTGGCGCCCTGGGGGCTCCCCCGGCCCGCGCGGGCTGGGGTTTCTCTCGCTTTTGGCCTCGTGGGCCCCCCGTGGGCGGCCCGCCCGCCGGGCTCTTCGCTCCGTTGGTCGCGCGCGCCCCTGCTCCTTGCGTCGTTGTGCCTGGGCTGTGCGGGCTCTCCGCCCCTGGCTCGTTCCCTGTGCTCCTCCGCGCCTGCCCCTGCGCTGTGGCTCCTCCCCGGCCCCTTCGCCTGGCGTCCTCCTCCTGTTCGCCCCGGGGTTTGCCCCCCCCTTCTCCTCCGGCGGCTCGCTGTGGCGCTTCCGGTGCGCTCCCCTGTCGCTCCCCCTTTCTCTTCCCTCGTGGGCTCCGGGCGGTCCGGGGGGCCCCCCGGCTCCTCTCTTCTCGCGCCTCCCTCCCGCCCTTCTCCGTGTCTGGCCCGCTCTCTCTCGCGCCCCGCTTTCGGTTTGGCCTCCCTGGGCCCCGCCCCTGGCGCCCCTCCCCCGCCTCTTCCCCGCCCCCGCCCTCCGCGCTCCCCCCTTTCCTTCTGGGGTGCCGGCGGGCTCGTCCCCTTCGCGCCTTTTTTTTTTCCTGCTTTTCCCGGCGGTCTGGCGCCCGCTGCCCTCCCTCGGCCTGTCCTCCTCCTCCCTCCCGCCCGGCCGCCCGTGCCCTTCTTTTTCCTTTCCGCCGGGCCCCGGCGCTTGGCTCTCGCCGTCCGCCGCCTGCTTGGTCTCCCTCCCTCCCTTCTTGGTCTTCGCCCCCTCCGTCCCTCCGCCCGCCCCCGCTCCGTGCCCTGGGCTGTGTCTCTTTCTCTCTCTCTTGCCTCCCCCTGGGCGCCGGTTTGCCCCGGCTCTTCGCGTGTCTCGGGTCGGCCCCGGCGGGTCTCTTCCCGCCTTCTTTTTTCTTCTCCTCGGCGTTCTTTCCCCTTGCCCTGGGCCGGCCGCCGGGGGGCCCCCCCCCTTGGCGCGCGCCGTCCCCCGGCGCGTTGTCTGCTGCGTTCGGGCCGGCTGCCTCGCTCCCGCCCCGGCCTCTCTTGCTTCTCTCCCCTTGGTTGGCCCGTCGGTGCGCTGCTTTCCTTCCCGGGCGCGGTCTCTGGTTCCCGTCCCGGCTGGCCCCGCTGCGCCCGGGCCCCGCCTCCTCTGGCCGCCGCCTCTGCCTCCTTCCTGTCTGCTCCCCTTGGCTCGGGGGGCTCTCGCTCCGTTGGTCGCGCTCCGCTCTTGCCCTTGGGTCGTTGCGCTTCCGGGTTGGCTGTCTCCTTGTCCCGCCGGTCCTGCTCGTCTCTTGTCCCTGCCCCGGTGGCTCCCTTTTTCTCCGTCCTGGGGCCGCGGCCCGCCCCTGCCCCTGCCCGCCTCTCCTGCGCCCCCGCTGGGCTGTCCCGCCCGTCGCGGCGGTCGGCTGGGCCGTTGGTCCGCTCTCGTCTGGCTCGTCCCTGGCCGGTCGTTGGCGTCGGCGGCTCTCCTCGGGTTCCCTCCTCTGGGCTCCCTGGGGCCGCGGCTCCCGTTGGCCCTTGCGCCCCCTTGCTGCCCTCTCTCCCTTCCCCCTTTGCGCGCCCTGCGGCCCCCGGCCGGCCCCTCCCTGGCCCGCCCCCTCGTCTCCCCCCGTCGGCCCTCCGCGCTCCCCCCGGCGGCCTTCGGCCTCCCGGGGTCGCGGCCCGCCCCTCGCCCCCTGTTCCCTCCGTGGCCCGCCTTCGCTGTCCGCTCTCCGGTTGGGCCGTCCGGGTCGGCGCCGGGCCCTCCCTCCTTCTTCCCCTCGCGGTCGGCGCCGGGGCGCTCCCTCCTTCTTCCCCCCGCCTTCTTCCGCCCCCCGCGTCGGGCCGCCCCGGGGGGCCCGCTCTCCGTTCCGGGTTCTCCTGTCGCTGGGGCTCCTCCGGCCCCCCCGCCTCCTTCGTTCGCCTGGGCTTCCCCTCCGCCCCTTTTGCGCCGCGTTGCTCTTTGGCGCGCCCCGTCCGCTGCCCGTTGTCCGCTGTGTTCGGGGGGCGTTCTTGTCTCTCGTTGGCCTCTCTGGTCGCCTCCGTCGGGGGGCCCGCGCGGCGGTGGTTTCCCCTGTGGCGGCTGTCCGCGGTTCGCGTCCGCTTCTCTCCCCCGTGCCCTTCGCCGCTCCCCCGCTCTCTGCTCGCCCCCCTTTTGCCGCGTCGGCCGTTCGCTCTCTGCTTGCTCCTTCCTGGCCGTTGCTCCGCTCCTTCCCTTTCGCCGCCCCTTCGGCTGGCCTCCCCTTCCCGTTCCGGGCGCGGTTCCCCCGCGGCCCGGCTTCCGGTGGCTCCCTCGGCCCCCCGCGCCGCGGCCGGGCGTCGTCCGCGCCGCCCTGCTTCGGGGCGTTGCCCCTCCGCCTTGCTCCGGCGCTTCCCGCCTCGGTTCCCCTTTCGCCCTGCTGCTGCCTCCCTGGGCCGGCCCGCGCCCCCTGGCGCCCTGCCCCCTTCGTCGCCCGCGGCCCGCCCGCCCCCGCGCTTCCCGTCGTCGCGGCGCGCGCCCTGGGCGCCGCTCCCCGTGCCCCCGGGGTTGTGGGCGCGCCCTCCCGCGTCGTGCTGCTCGGCGCCGCGGTGGCGTGCTGCCCCCTCGCTGGCGCGCGTCCCGTCCCCGCCCGCCTCCCTCGCTTCCGCTCTGCCCCGCGTCGCCTGGGGCCCGTGGCCTCCCGTGTGCCTCCGCCCGGCCCCCTTGCCCGGCTCCCTCCTCCTGGGTGCCCGCTCGCGCCGTCGTCCCGTGCGGGCCGGGTGCCCCGCCCCCCTCGGGGCGTGCCCTCGCCCCTGCCCCCGTCCGCTCCCCCGCCGTGGGCGGCGCCCTGGCTCTGCCCGCGTGCCTGTTGCCGCCTGCGCCGGCGCCTCCTCGGCCGTGGCTTGGTTCCGGGCCCCCCCGGCGCCGTCGCGCCCGCGCGTCTTCCTCGGGCCCTTGTCCCTGCTTCTGGCCCCGCCCCTGGGTGCTCTCTCCCTGCCCCGGCTGCCGCTTGGGTGCCCCTCCGTGGCGGTCCGCCCCGCCTGCTGTTGCCCCCTCCGCGGCTGCGTTGTGGTTCGGGGTGCCCTGCCCCTCGCCCCCGCGCTCGCTGGTTCTCCCCGCCCTGCGTTGCGGCGCCGCCGTTGCCTGGCCCTCTCGGGGTCCCGCCCTGTTTCGGTGCGGGCCGCGCGCGCGGTCCCCCTCGCGGCCCCTCTGCCTCCTCGCTCTGCCCTCCCCCGGGGTCCCGGTCGGCCCGTGCGCCGCTGGGGGCTCCGCTTCCTCGTCGCGCGGGCCCCGCCCGGCTCCCCCGCTCCGGCCCCTCCCTGCCCGCTCCGTGCTCCCGGCGGTCGGGGTGCCGCGCCCGCCCGGCGGTTTGCCTCGCCGCCGCCCCTTGCCCGCGTGCGTCCTCGCTCCCTGCTCGCGCGCTCCTGCGCCGCCGCTGCCCGGGGCTCCGCGCTCTGCCGCCGCTGTGGGCTGTCCCCTGCCTCGGTCGGGGCGCGTTCCGCCTTCGCGGGCCGCCCTCGCGCGCGCGGGGGTGGCCGCCGCGGCCGCGCGCCTGTCGGCTTGCGTCCCGCCCCCTTGGTGCGCCTCCCCTGCCCCGCCCCCTCCGGGTTCCTCCGCCCGGTTCGTCCCCGGCGGGTGCGTCCGGGCCTCCGCTCCGGCCGCCCGGCGTCGTCGCTGGCCCCCGGTGCCTCTTCCTGTCCTCCCCTTGTTGGTCCCGCGGGCCGGCGGCGGCTCGGTTCGCCGCCCGCTGGTTCTCGGTTCCCGGCCGCCCGGTGCCCCTGCTTTGTCCGGGTCCGCCGGGGTCGCGCCCTCCCTCGCGCCCCTGTTCGCGTCCCCGGCGCTCCGGCGCTGCCGTCCCCGCTGCCCTCCTCCCCGGCCCCGCTCGCCCGCCCTTCCCCCCCGGGTCCCTGTCCCCGCCCCCGCCCGGTGGGTCGGTCGCGCCTCCCTCGGGGCGCGCGCCCCTCTCTCTCCGGCCCTCGGCCCCCTCGCCCCGTCCCTTCGGGCGCCGGGGTGCCCCTCCCCCCGGGGGTCGCCGTGCCCCGGCCCGGGCGCCTGTTTCCCCCCCCCGGTCTCCGCCCCGTCGTCCGCCCCTGTCTGGGGGCTGCCGCCTGCCCCGTGCCGGCCGGTCCCGGCCGTTGGTGCCCTGCTGCCCGGGGCGCCGGCGCCCGCCGCCCCGGTGCCCGGCGGCCGTCCCTCTCCCGGTCCTCCGGTCGCGCCCTTCCTTGTCGGGTCCGTTCCGCCCCGCCCGCCCGGCGTCCCGCTCTGGGCCCTGTCTCGGCGCGCGGCTCGGTGCCCTCGCCCTGTCTGTGCCGCTGCGGCCTCCCTGCCCCTGGCCCGCCCGCCCCTCTGCCGCTTCTCCTGTTCCCTGGGCTTGGCTTTGGGCTTTTCCTGCGCCGCTTCGGTGGCCGGCGCCGCCGGCCTCCTTCCGGGGGGGCCCGCGCCGTCCGTGCGCTCCCCTCTGGCCGCGCTCGCCTTCTCCCCTTGTGTCCGGCCCTCCGGGCCCCGGGCCCGTCTCCGGTCGCCCGTTTCTCTGGGGCGTCGGCCTCCCCCCGGTCCCGGCGGCGTGCCCCGGTTTCCTCGGGCCGGCCGGCGCTTGGCCCTCGCGTGCCCCGGCCGCCGGGCGCTTGCCTGCCCGCCCCCCCGTCGCGCCGGGCCGCCCGTCGGCCTTCGTGCTCCGCCGGTGCCGCGTGGCCGGGCCGTCGCTCCCCGGCTCCCCGTTCCTCTCGGGCTCCCGGCTGCTCTTCCCCCGCGCTCCCCTCGCCGGGCCGGTTTGGCCCCTCGCTGTCGGCTCTTCGCCCCCTGGGGCTGTCGTCTGTTCCCCGGGTTGGGCTGTTCGCCCCTTCCCGCGGTCCGTGCGCTGGGTTCCGCCCGTCGTGCGCCCGTTCGGTCCCTCTCCGGTGTGGGCGTTCGCGCCTTGCGCGGCCCTTTCCCTCGTCCGCGCGGCCCGGGCCGGCCGCCCCTCTGGTGTCCCCGTTCTCGTGCCCCCGGTCCCCGCTGGGTCGCCCCGTGCGGCGCGGCTCCCTGCTGCCCGCCTCTCCGTCGTCCGCCCCCCCCGCTGCGTGCTCTCCTCTTCCGCCTTCCCCCGCGCCTCCGGTCGCCCCGCCGCGCCCGCGCCGGGTTCCCTGCCCCTGCGGGGCTGGGGCGCCCGCCGTTTTGCGCCTTCCCGCGCCGGTCCCGGCGCGCCGCGCCGTTTCTCCTTCCGCTCGGTGTCCCGTGGCCGTGCCGTGCTGTCTGCCGCTGCGGCCTCCTCCCCGCCCGGTCGCCTTGCCCCTTGTTCCTCCCTGCCCCGCTCCCTTCGCTCCGGCCCTCGCCCTCTCTTTTCCTTGTTCCCCTCTTTGCTCCCCTGCCCCCCCCCGTTCTGCCCTCC
This sequence comes from Sedum album, assembly GCA_006409495.1. Lineage (NCBI taxonomy): Eukaryota > Viridiplantae > Streptophyta > Magnoliopsida > Saxifragales > Crassulaceae > Sedum > Sedum album. Next base: position 12,796 of record QZGG01003511.1, on the reverse strand, counting down.
CTCTCTCGGCTGGCCGGGCCGCGGCCTTTGGTGTCCCCTCCCGTCCCGCCTTGGGGCCTCCCCCTCCCTCGCCCCGCCTCTGCTTTTCTCTTCTGCCTTTCTTCGCTCCTGGTTCGCTCTTCTGGTGTCCTCGGCGTCGCGGCCCCCCCCTCCCTCCCGCCCTTGGTGGTTCCCCTCTCCTGCGGTGCCGCTCCTGTCGGGGCGGTCCTGCGGCCCCTCGCTCGCCGCCCGCCTGCTCCCCGCTTCCCCCTCTCCTTCTTCTTCCTTTTTCCTCTTCCCCCCCTGCCCTGTCTTCTTCCCCCCCCGCTTCTGCCCTCCCTTCTCTCCCCTTCCCCCCCGGCCCGCCCCCTTCTTCTCGCGCGCCCCGCGCCTTCCCCTCTTCTTCCCCCGGGCCCTGGCTGGGGCCCGCCCCGGTTCCCTTTTTGGTGCTCCCGGGCCCCGCTCTCGTGGCGCCGGGGTGGGGCCTGTCGCTCCGCGGCTTCGCGCCCGTGGCTCCGCCCCCGGTGTCGGGGGTTCGCCTCCCTCCTCGCCCCCCCCGGCCCCCCGGGCCGGCCCTTTCCCTCTGGGGGGGCCCTCCTGCTCCGTCTCGCGGCTCCCCCGCTCTGGCCCTTGGGTGTGGGTCTTTTGTCGCCCTGGCCTGGCCTTCCCTTTCTTTCTCGTCCCTGCGTCCCGCCTTCCTTCTCGTCTCCCCCCCGCCCCCCCCTCCGTCTCTTTTTTTGTTTCCGCCCCGTCCCTCTTCCTCCGTCCGGCTTTTGGGCCGCCTCGCCGCGCCCGTCCCCGTCTTCGTCGCTGTGTTCCTCGTCCTTCCTCGGTTTGCTCGCGGTCCCTGTGGCCTCTCGGGCGCCTCGCTGCCTGCCCCTTTGCTGCCCTGCTCGTCCTCGTCCCTCTGCCCTTCTTCCCCGGCTTCTCCCGGCCCTCCCCCCGGTCTTGCCGGTGCTTCTCCCCTCTCGCCGCCCCTCCTGTGCTGCGCTCGCCTGCCCTCGCCCCCCCGGGCCCGGGTTCCCTCCTCTTCCCGGTCCCCGCGCGCCCTTTCCGCTCCTCCTGCCTTCTTTCCTTCCGCCTGCCTCCCCTCTCCTCCCGTCGGCTTCGCCCCTCCGCCCCCGGTTCCCCGCCGCCCGCTCTCCCCCTGCGCTCCTGCGGCCCCCCGCGCGCTTCCCTCTCCTCGCGTTCCCTTCCCGTTCTCCCTCCCTGCCCCTCCGCGCTCGCCGCTTCCTTCGTCCCTTCCGGCCCTTCTTCGTCGTGGCTCCGTTCCCTGCCTCCTTTCCTCGGGCCTCTCCCGTGGCTCTCTTTCCTTCTCTTCCCTCTCTCTCCCCTTCCCTTCCTTTCCTCTCCCTTTGGTGTCCTTGCCCTCCGCGCTGTTCTTTCTCGTCTCTCTGTTTCTCTTTCTCTCTCTGGCCCGTGCCCCCTCGTCCTCTCCTCCTCCCGCCCTTGCCCTCGCCCCTCCCCGGGCGGTTTGTGCTGCTTTTCCCCTCTTTTCTCCTCGGTCCTCTCGTCGCCTTCTGCCTGCCGCTCCTCCCTTCGGTCGTTGTGGTCGGCCTCTCTTCTGGCTTTCTGCCCCCTTCTCCCTCGGGCCCTCCTCTCTCTTCCTTCTCCGCGCTCCGGTTCTGGCCGCCGGCCCCGCGCCGCCGGTCTCCGCCCCCCTGGTTTTCTTCCGGGCCCGCTCCTGCTGCTCCTCTCGCTCTCTTCTGCGCCTCTGCCTCTCGCCTTGGGTCGCCCTCCTCCCCTCCCTGTCCTCGCTCTCCCCCTCTTTTGTTTCCTTTCTTCTGGCCCCTCCCCCCCTTTTTTGCTTCTCGCTCTCCTCCCTCTCCTCCCCGCCCTTCCCTGCGCCCTCTCCGCCTTCCCTGTGTCTTCCTGCCTCCTCTCCTTTTTCCCTTCTTCCCCTCTTTTCTTTTCCCCGTTCCCTGTTCGCCCGCTTCGTCCCCTTTCTCTGTTTCGCTGCCCCCCCCGCTGTTCTTTGTCCCCGTCGTTTTGTTGGTTGGTTCCTTGGTCCCGTTTTCTTCCTGCCCTGGGTTGGGTTGGTCTTCGTCTGGCTCCGGCCCCCTCCCTCTCTTCGCTCTCCTGTCCTTCTTCGCTCTCCTCCGTCCCTTGTGTCCGCCGTGCTCGCTTCTCTGGCTCGCCTCTTTCGTCTTTTCTTCTTTCTTCCCTGTGTCTCCTCTTTCGGCCGCCTCCCGTCCTCCCTGGTTCTCCCCGCCCCTCCGTCCCGGCCGCCCGGGCGGCCCGCGGCGCCGCCCCGCTGTCGCCCTCGCCCCCCTTCCGCCCCGCCGTGGCCTCCCGCGGCCCCGCGGGCTCCCCCGCCGCCGCTCCTTCTCCTTCCCTTTTTCGGCCGCCCCGGCGGCTCCGGCCCCCTCGCTGCCGCTGCCCCGGCCGCGCTCCGCGTGCCCGCCCCCGCCCCCCCGGCTGCGTTCCCCTTTCCCTTTCCCGCGCCCTGCTCTCCCCCTCGCCCCGTTTTTGCCCCTTCTTCTCTGTCTGGGCCTCCCGCCCCTTCGCCGTTCGCCCTCCTTCCCCCCCCGCCCCGCCCTTCGTCCCTCCCCCCTCTCCGCCCCGCTCCGCGGCCCTCCCCGTTCCCTCCCTCTTTCCGTGCTTCCCCTCTCCCGCCCCTCCGCCCCCCCCTCCCTTCGTCCTTCCCTCCCCTCTTCGCCTCTCCCCCCTCCCCCTTCCGCTCCTCCTCGTCTCCTGGTCGTTCCCGCTCCTTTCTCCCCTCCTCGCTGTCCCCGCGCTTCTCTGCCCCCTTCTCTCTCCTCTTTCTTCTTTTTTCTCCTCCCCTCCCGTTTCCTCGGCCCTTTTCTTTTTCCTGCCTTTCTTCCCTTCCCCTTTTTGCCCGCGGCCTCCCCCGGTTTCTCTCCCCCCCTGCGCTCCCTCTTCCCCCCGGCTCTCCTGCCGGCCCCCGTTGCCTTTCTCCCCCTTCCTCCCCTCCCGGGCCTTTGCCCCCTTTTTCTTTCCCGCTTTCTCGCTGCCTTTCCCCCTTTGGCTCCTCTCTCCCCCTCGTTTCCTTCTTGCTTGCCCGGCCTCCCGCTGCCTCCCCCCCCGTCCCCCCCCTCGGCGCCGCGGGCCTCCCTCGTCTTGTCTCCTTCCTGCGGCTCGGCTCCGCCTTTGTCCTCTCCCCTGGGTCCTCGTCCTCCCGGGTCGGGTTCCCTTCCTTCCTTCGCCCTGTGTTTGTCGCCCCCCCGCCGTCCCGGCCTTCTTCTTGCTTGTTCCTGCCGTTCCTCCTTTTTTTTTCGTTTTTGCGCTTTCTTTCCCCCTCCCGCTCTGCCCTCGGCCCCCTCCTTGTTTTTCCCCTCTCCTTTTGCCCCTTCCTGTTTCCGTGTCCCTCCCCGTTCGTCCCTCGCTTCGCCCCCTCTCCCTGCCGTTCCTCCTGCTGTGGCGCCCGCTCGTCTTCCCCCCTCTGTGCCTCCCCCTCTCCGCCCGCCTTTCGTCTTTGGCCCCCCCCCGCCCGCGGTGGCCTCCCCTCGCGCCCGTGTCCCTCCCCCCCGCCGTTTTTGTCCTTGGTCCCTCTTTTCGTCCCCCCCCTCCGCCCCCTCTTTTGCCTTTTCTTTGGCGCCTCTCCCCCCCGGGTTCCCTTGCCTGCCTCCTTGCTCCCGCTCCTCCCCCCCTCCTGCTTTTGCCTCCGCCTGGGTCCTCCCCTGCCCCCCGCCGTTCGCTCCGCCCCCCTCCCTCCCGCTCCCCTCCTCTCTCCCCTTGCGCCCTTGTCGCCTCGGCTCCCCTTCTTTTCCTCTCGTTTTGCGCCCGCGCTCCCGTCGCTCCTCCTCGTCCTGTTCCTCTCCTTCGCCCGGCTCTCCCCTTCCTTCTGGCCGGTCTGGCTCTGCCCCGGGGCCCCCGTCGCGCTCCCCTTCCCGCTGCCCCCCTCGTCGCCGCCTGCCTCCGCGCTGCCCTCGGCGTCGGCCCTCCCTCGCGTCGGGTCCCCTCCCTGCCGGGGCCCTTGCGCCGCTTTCGCCCCTGCCCCGCCCCTCTCGGCCGCCCCCGCCCGTTCCCCTCCCCCTGGCCTTCCGTCGTCGCCCTTCCGTTCTTGCCTCTTTCGCCCCCGTCTCGCCCTTCGCCCGTCCCGTTCTCCCTCCCGCCCTCCCCTTCCTCCTCCTCCCCCCTCCCCCCTCCGCTTCGTCCCCTGCTTTTTGGCCCGCCTTTGCGGCCCGGGGTCGTGTGCCCCCCCCCCTCTTCCTCGCTCCGCCCCCTTCCCCTCCTTCCCCCCCGCTCCCTTTGTCTCCCCTTCGCCCTGGTCCCTCCCCCCTGGCTGCCTTGCCCCCCCTCTCTCCGCCCCCCTCTCCCGTCTCCTTGCTCCTGCCCCCTCTCCTTGTCCCTCTCCCTCCGCCCTCGCCCTCCGCTCGTCGTGCTTCCTTTGCCCTCCTCGCCGTCCGTGGCTCGCTCCCCTCGCCCCCTCTCCCGCCCCTCCTTCTTGCTGGTCCCGGCCGCTCTCTCTTGCTCCTCGCCCTCTTCTTTCTTCGTTGCCTCGCTCGGTGGGCTGCCCCCCTCCTCCCTCTCCTTCTCCCCCCCCTCTGCCCCGCCCCCCTCCGTCGCCGCCTTTTTGTTGCCGTCGGCCCCCGCTCCGCCCTCGTCCTCTTCCCCCGGCCCTGGCCGTGGCCGGCGCGGTCTGCTCCCTGCCTCTTGCTCTGTCTGTTCCCTCCCCCCTTCTTTCCCCTTTTTTCTCCTTCCCCCGCTCCTCTCTCCTTCCTTGTCCCGCGCCCCCTCCGCTCGGTCCGCCTCCCCGTTTTCTTCTGCCTTCTTCCCTTTGTTTCTGCCCTCCTTCCCCTCTTCCCCTCCGCCGTCCCCTTGGTCCCCTCCCCTCCCCCCTTCTTTGTGCCCCTGGCCTCCTTGGTTCCCCCCCCCGCCCCTCCCTCCTCCTGCCCCCTTGGGTCTCTTCTTTCTTGGCCCTGGGCTCCTTCCTCGGCCCCTTTCTCTTCCCCTTTCCCCTTCGTTCTTCGGTCCCCGTTGGGTTCGTCCCTTGTTCGCTGCCTTTGCTTCCCGGTCTCCTTTTCTCCTTCGCCCTCTTTTCTGTCCTTTTCCGCTCCCTCTGCTTTTTTTTGTTTGCGGTTCGTCGCGTCTCCTCTCTGGCTCGCTCGCTCCTGCCGCCCCTTCGTTTTGCCCCTCGCTGTCTTTCCCCTCCCCCGCTCTTCTTGCCCCCCTCTTCCCTTTTGCCTGGCCGTTCCCCCCCCGCGTCCTTCTCTGGCCCCCCCGTCTTCCTCCCGCTTGTGGCCCGCCCGGGCTCTTGGGCCGCGTTCCCCGCCTTTTCCTTCGGTCCCTCCTTTCTCCCGGTCCTTCCCCCGTTTTTTTGTCCCGCCCTCCCTCCTCCCCGCTTCCCCTCCTCGGCCTGGGGCCCCTGTTCCTTTCGGGTCGCCTCTGCCTCCCCCTTTTTCTCCTGTCCTGCCCCTCGTCCCTTTCCCTGGCCCCTTTTGCCTCTTCTCTTCTGGTCTCCCCCTCCTCCCCCCTTTTTTGTTGCGCCCTCTCCCTCCCCCCGCTCGCCGGTTTTCCCTCGTTTCTTTTGCGTCTGTTTTCTCCTTTCCGCGGTGGGGCTTTCTCGTTTCCCCCTCTCCCCTTTCGCCCCCTCCTTTTTTCTGCTTTCCTCCGCTCCGCGGTCGGCCTTTTTCTTTCCCCTCTCCCCGGGCGCCTCTCCCCCTCGGCCCCCCTCCCTCTTCCGCTCCTCTTCCGCTTCCGTCCGCTTCCGTTCCCCCTTTCGCCCTTTCCTCCCCCCGTTCGCCCTTTCCTTCCCTCCTTCCTCTCGCCCCTTGCCTCCTCCTCGCGTCTTCTCCTTTTCCGTCCGCCGCTCTGGTGCCCTTGGTCGCCCCGCTGCTCTTCGGCCGCCGTGCTTGCGCCTCTCGGTTCGCCTCCGCGTGGCGGCCCTTCTCTTCTCCCCGCGCTCCCCTCCGTCCTCTCCTGCCTTCCCTTCCGCTCCCTTCTTTTTTTTCTTTCTCTGCTCCTTTTTCCTCTCGCCCTCTCTTCCCTCCTCTTTCTTTTTCCCTCGTTTCCCTTGTCCTTCCCCTTTCTTTGCTCCGCTTCGTTGTCGCTGCCTCCTCGGCCTCTCTCCTTCTTCTGCCCGCGGTCTCCTCGTTCTTTTTTTCTGTCTCCCCGGCTTCTTCCTTCTTCGTTGGCTTTCTTCCCCCCTTTTCCCTTCCGTCCTTTCTGTGCCTCCTTCCTTTTCCTTTCCTGGCGTTTCTCCCTTCTTCCTTTGTTTCCGTCTTTCCCCCCCCCCCTTCCGCGCCCTCCCTGCCCCGCGTGCTCTTTTTCCGCCCGGCTTTGCCCCTTCGCGTCTGTTCCCTCCCCTGCCTCCTCCCCCTCTTCGTCCCTGCTCTTCCCTCCCGTGGTTCCTGCTGCCTGTCCGTCTGCTGTTCTTGGTTCTGCCGCTCTTTTCTGTGGCTCCTTCTTCTCCGTCTCTTCTCGTCCTTCCCTTTCGCCCCGCTCTCCCCTTTTGGCTCCCCGCCCGTTTTTTTTTCCTCCGGTCTTTGCCTTTGGTCCGCTCCCTCCCTGCCTCCCCGCCGGCCTGTTTTTCCCCGCCCCTTTGCTTCTGCTCCCCCTTCTTCTCGCTCGCCCTTGCTTCCCCCCTTGGCTCGTTGGCGTTCTCGTGTTCTTCGTCTCGGGTTTCTCTTTTTCCCTCTCGGGCTTCTTTCGGCGCCGTCTGGGCTCCTGCGGCCTGGGCTCCTCTTCTTGGCCCCCCCCCCCGGCCGGGCCTCTCGCGCGCGCTGCTCCCCGGCCTCCTTCGCCCCGCCTGCTCCGGCCCGCCTCTCTCGTTCCCCGCTCCCCCTCGCCTCTCCCCCGCTCCCTCCCCCGCTCCCCTTGTTGCCTCCCTTGCGCTCGCTCCTCCTTTTTCGCCGCCTCCCCGGGGGTGCTTTGCCCCCCTTCCTTCTTTTCTTCCTGTCTTGGCTCTGCCCCGTCCTCCCTGCGTCCCCCCCCTGGCTGTTCGCCCCCCTTGGGCTCTCTTTTCTCCCTGTCCTGCCTCGCCGCGCTCCTGCTCCTCCTGCTCCCCTCCCCGCGCTGCCTCCCCCCTCCCTCCTCCTTCCCTGCCTCCTTCCCCTGGGCTTGCCGCGCCGGTCCTCCTCTTGTGGCTTGCTTCCTTTTCGTTCCCCGCCTCGCCGTGGCCCTCCTTGCGTCCCCTCGCCCTCGGTGCCGTTCTTGCTCGTCCGTTTTTTTTTTTTCCCGCCGGCCCCCCTGCGCCTTGCGCCCCTCCCGGCCCGGCCCTTCCTGCTTCCCCTCCCTTCCTTCCTGGCCCCTGGTGTGCCTCCCTCCCCGCCTCCTTCCTCCTCCTGTTCGCCCGCCCCCCCTCCCTCTTCGCCCTCTTTCCGCCGCCTTCGCGCGTCCGCTGCTTTCCTCGCCCCTCCGCTTCTCCCCTCCCTTGTCCTTCCCCTTGCCCCGCGGGCCCCGCCCTCTGCGTTCCTCTCTGTTCTCTCGTCCCCGTCTCCTCTCCTCCCCCCCCTCCGGTCTCGGCCTTTCCTTCCTTCTCGGCCTTCTTGTCTCTTTTTCGCCGCTCCTGTGCCGCCCCTCGGCTTCGCCCGCGCGCTGCTCCGCCTGCTTCCTCCGCGCCGCGTGTCTCCCCCTTTCCCCTCGCGGCTTCCTTCCCTGCTCCTCCGCTCTTCTTCTGCCCGTGTCGCGCTTTCCTGCGTTCCTTCCCTGTTCTGCCTGTTTTTCGTCCCTGTCTCCCTTTTTTCCCTTCCTCTTCCTTCCTCTTCCTCGTCTCTTCCTCGTGCGGTTTTTCCGCTTTTTTCTCTTCTCCCTTGTTCTCTTTGTCCCTCCCCGGCCTCCCGCTTCTCTTCGGCCCTCCGCCCCCCCGGCTTGTGCGCCCGGGGGCGCTGGGGCCCCTCTCCTCCCCCCTCGGCCCGGCTCCCCTCCTCCCCTCCCCGCGTTCCCCCTTCTCTCTGGTGGGGCTTTCTCGTTCGCCCCCCCCGTGTTTTTCGGCTTGTTTCTCCCCTCCTCGCCTCGTCCCCCGGGTCCCTTTCCCTTTTCCTCGGTTGCCTTCCCTGCTCCCCTTTTGTCGTCCTCTTCTCCCTCCCTTCCCCTTTGCCCCCTTCCGCTTCTTTGCCTCGTTTCTTCTTTCGGTGTCGGTCCCCCCCTTTTTGCCTTCCCGGTCGCCCGGGCTTTCCCTCCTGCCCCGGCTTTTCCCGCTGCCCCTCTCCCTTTCTTTTCCCCCGCTTTTCTGCCTCCGCTTTTTGCCCGCGCCGTCCGCTTTTTTGGCCCTGCCCTTCCCCTTTCCGCGGTTTTTCCCTCTCTCGTTGGCTGTGCCCGCCCTCTCTTGTTCCCCCCGCCTTGTTCTTCCTTCTCTCTCTCGCCCTCGCTGCTCCGCTCCTCCCCTCCCCCCCCCTCCTCGTTCTCTTCCCCTTCCCTCCCTCTTGCTCCGGCGCCCCCTTTCTCCCTGGCCTCCCCTTCCTCGCCCCCTTTCCGCCCCCCCTTTGCCCGCCTCCCTCCTTTTCCCTTTTCCTCGCCCGTTTCCTCTTCCTTCGCCCCGTTCCCCGCCCGCCTCTCCCCTTTTTTCCTTCTTCTTTCGTTGTCTTTTTTTTTTTCCCCCGTCTTCCCGTTTCCCCCCTCCGTTTTTTCTGTTCTTTGCCCCCTTTGTCCTTCTTCGTTTGCCTCTTTGCCGTCTTGCCGCCCCTGTGCCTCCTTCCGCCTCCCCTTTTGTCGTTCTTCCCTCTTTCTTTTTGCTCTTTTCCCCTTCCTTCGCTCGGCTCTGGTGCCTTCGCCCCCTTTTGCCCTCCTTTTTTTCTGGCCCCTCCCTCTCCCTCTGCCTGGCTCCTCCCTCTCCTTCCCCTTCCGTTCCTGTGGGCCTCGGCCTCGGGCTTCTCTTTTTTCCGCCGGCCCCCCCCGTCTTCGCCGTCTGTGGTCTTTTCCTCGTGTTTTTTTCTTCCGTCTCGTTCTGCTTTTTTCCGCCCCCCTCTCTCTTCCCCTCCTCCCTCCGCGTTCGCTTTCTCCCTCTCTTCGTCCTGGCCCTCCCTCCTGCTTTTTCTTTCGCGTTTGGCTCTTTGCTCGCTCCCTTCCTTCTCTTCTGTCCCTCTTCCTCCCTCCTCTCGGCGTTCTCGTTCTTCTTTCTCGTGCCCCTTCTCTGTTTCCTGCTCCCGGCTCCTTGCGCTTTTTTGCTTCTCTGCGTTTTTTCCCTGCCTCCCTGTTGGGCTTCGTTCCCCGTTCTCCTTTGCTCCCCTTTCTCTTTTTTGGGCCTTCGTTGGCCTGTGTTCTTCTCTCTTCCTCGGTTTTTGGTTCCCCCGCCCTTGCCGCCCCTGCTTGCCCCCCGCCTTTGTGCCTCCTCGTCTTGGGGCTTTTGGTTTCTTCTTCGGCCTTTTCGGTCTTTCTTGGCTCCCGGGTCCTTTCGCCTTTGCGCCTTTTCGCCTCTTCTCCCTTCCTTTCGCCTCCTGCCGTCCCTTTGTTCTTTTGGCCTTTCTGTGTCTTCCTCTTCTTTTCTGGTGCCGTTGCTCCCTCGGCTCCCTTTCCCCTTCCTGTCTGGTTCCCCGCCGCTCTGGCGGGTCCGCCTCCTCTTTCCGCTCTTCTTCCTGCTGCTCCTCTGGTGGCCGCGGGCCTTTTTCTTGTCGCTCGCCTTTTTCCCCTTTTCCTCGCCCTCCCTTCCCTCCTGCCTTTTCTCTCCTTTCTCCGTCTCGTCCCCGTCCTCTTCGGCGCTCCTTTCGCTCTTGCTCCCCCGCTCTTCCCCGCCGTTTCGCCTCTTCGCCCCTGTCTCCCTTGGGCTCTCTGCTGTTCTCTTTCGGTCTGGGGTCTTCTCGCCCGGCTTTGTTTCCTTTGCTTCCCCCTGCTTCTTCCCCGCCTTCTTGTTTTTCGGCTCTGGCTCCCTTCTTCCTTCCCTGGCCCCCGTTGTTGGCTCTTCTCCCCTCCCCGTCCCCCTTGGTTCTTCTGGGTGGTTTCCTCCCTCTGTCCCCTTCCCCCCCTGCTTTTTTTTTCGGTCCCCTTTCCTCTGTGGTCTTCCCCCTCTTGCTTGTTTTTGGTCCCCCGCCGCCCTTCTTGCTGCTCGTTGGTTGTCTTCCCCGCTTGTTGGCCTCCTCGCTTGCTCCCCCGCCGGCTTCTGCCCTTTTTCTCTGTTCGCCTCTCTTTCCTCCCTTTTGCGGGCCCCTTCCCCTTCTTTTCCCCTTCTCGTGGCCCCCCCGTCGTTTGTCCTCTTGCCTCTCTTTCTGGGGTCCCGCCCGCTCCCCCCCGCCCCCCCCTTCGTCCCTTCCTTCCCCTCCCTCCTCCTGCCGGTCCTTCTTTTTTTTCGCCCCCCCTGTCGCCTTCCTGCTCCTGTCCCCCGCCCCTTTCTGCCTCTTCCCCCTTTTGCTCGTCCCCCGGCTTTCTCCTCTCCTCCTGCCGTCGCCCCTCCTCTGTTTCCCGCTGCTCCTCTTGGTTTTTTTTCCTTTTTTTGTTGGCGTCCTCGGGCTTCCTTTCCTCCCGCCGGCCCCGCTTTGGCTCTCTTCTCCCCTGGTTCCCTTCCTCGCTCCTCTTTTCCCTCCCCCTTTTTCCCTTCCCTGGCTTGGTCTGCCTTTGTTCTCCCTGCCCCTTTTCCGTCCGTCTCGCCTTTTTTGGCTCTTTCTCGCCTTTCTTTTCTCTCCCCTGTTTCTTCCTCTTTCCCCCTTTGCCTTTCCTCCCTTCCTTCCCCCTCCCGTTCCTCGTCCCTTTTCTGTTTCGGCGCCCCCTCCTCCTCTGCTCTCTCCTTGGTCCTCTCCTCGCGGTTCCCTCGCTTCTTTTTCTCCCGTCTCTTTCCCTCCCCGTCTCCGCGGCTTCGCTGCCTTTGTGGCTTTTTTTGCTCGGCGCCTCGTTGCTGGCCTTCCGCCTGGCGTTGTGTTCTGCGTTTCTTTCTCGGGGCCGCCCTTCCCTCTGTCGGTCCGGGCGTTTTCCTCTTCTTTTTCTTCTCTTTTTTGTCTTTCCTCCTTTCTTTTCTTTTTTTTTCCGTCTTTCTCCCTTCGCCGTTTCTTGCTTCCCTCCCGCTCCGCCGTTTCCCCCCTGGGCTCTTTTGCTCGCCTGTCTCTTTCCCTTGCCCGTGGCCCTCCTCCTTTGTTTTTTCTTTTTCGTTCCCTCGGCTCTCTTCCGTTTCCTCTTCCTCGCTTTTGTCCGGCTCCTCCTTTTCTTCCGCCCCCCGGGCCGGCGCCGGCTCTTCTTCGGTGGCTCCTCTTGTTCCTCTTTCGTCCCCTTCGTTTCGGCCGTTTTTTTCTTTCTCCCTCTGTTTCTTCTCCGCTTTCCTCCCTTTCTTCCGTTCCTGCGGTTTCTTTGCGCCCCCTGGCTGCCGGTCTTCTGCCTCCCTCGTCGCCCCGGTCCTCCCTCCTCCCTCCTCCCGCTTCGCGCCCTCTCCTCTCTCCCTTCTGCCCCCCTCCTTCTTCGCTCGCCTCCGTCCCTTCGCTCTCCTCGCGTGCTTTTGCCGTCTCCCGCCTCCTCCCCCCCCCTTTCCTGCCTCCCCGTGCCCCCTTCCCCCCCCCCCTCCTTGTTCCCCCTCCCTCTTGTTGTTGCCTCGCCCCCTCTCCCTGTTGCCTCCTCTGGCTCCCCTTGCCCTTGGTCCCGCCCCTCGTTGCCTCCTTGCCCCCTGCGCTTCTTCCGGCCTCCCCCTTGCCTGCTGCGCTTGCGCCTTGCCTTTCTGTTCGTCGCGTTCGTCGCTCTCGCCTCCCCCCGTGTTTTTTCTTGTTCCCGCCGCCCTGCCCCCCCGCTGGGGGCCGCTCGGCCCGTTCTTGTCTGCGGTCTCCCCCCTGCTCGCTGCCGCGGCGCCTCCTCGCTCGCTCTGCGCCTCCTGCGCTGTCCCGTCCTCCCCCCGTTGTTGCTGCTCCCTTCTTCTCGGTTCCTTCTTCCCTCCCCTGCGCTCGGCGCCGGCCGCGCTCGGCGGGCCCTCTGGCGCCTGTGGTCCGCCCTCCCTCCTCGCGTCCGCCCCCCCGCCCGCCTTGCTTCTCTTCCTGCCTCCGGCTCCTCGCTTCCCTCGTCGCCCGCTGTTCCCTCCTCCCCTCCCTTTTTCTTTTCTCTTGCCCTTTCTGGCTTCTTCTCTGCCGCTTTTTTCCCTTTCCCTCTCTCGCCCTCGCCCCGCTCGCCTCGCCCGCCCCTCTCTTCTGTCCCTGCCCCCCGGGCTCTTCCCTGCCTGGCCTTGGGCTCTCGCTGGCCTCTCCTGCCCTCGCGCCCCTTTGCGCTTCCCTCTGCCCTGCGGCCTGGCCCGGCGCCCCTCCGCCGCCGTTCCGGCCGTTCCGCCGGCCGCTTCGCGCTCGTCTTGGTCCTGGCTTGCGCCCGGGCCTTGCCCTCTCTGCGCTTGCCTCTCTCGTTGTTCCTCCGTCGCTCCGTGGTCGCGCGGTCGGCTGTTCCCCGCTTGGTCGTCGGTTCGCCTCCTCCTTGCGGCGCTTTGCTTCCTTCTGCCTTCCCGCCTTCCGGCTGCGCTGCCCGGGCTCGCTTTGCCCGTTCCGCGTCGGTCCCCGTTCCCTGTCTTTGTTTCTCTTGCCTTCTCTCTCCTCCCCTTCTGTTCTGCGCTCTTTGCGCCGCCCCGTCCCTCCCTTGGTGTCGGTCCGGGCTCCTCCTTTTCCGCCTTTTCCGCTGTCCTCGTCCTCGCCGTGCCTCCCCGGTGCCGTCCTCGCTTCTCCCGCGCGGCCCCGTTCCCGCGCGCCCCCCTCTTCCTGCCGCGGCCCCCGCTCCTCCTCCTTGTCCTTGCTCTGCTCTTCTGCCCCCCGCCTGCCTGCGGCCGCGTTCCGGGGCGTCCCCCCCCCTCTCCTGCTTTGGTTTTCGGTTTGGTTCTCCTCTCCGTCCGGCTTTCCTCCTTTCCGCTCCCTCCCGGGCCGGCCCTTCCCTTTCGCCCCCCGCCCCCCCCCCCGTTCCCTCGCTTTGGCTCCGCTCTCCTGCTCCTGCTTTTCCCCCCCGGGCCCGGTCCTTCCCTTTTGGGCCGGTTGTG
>QZGG01003510.1:0-22941 GCA_006409495.1 Sedum album | reverse complement strand
GATAGGCTTTAAGGTTTAACAGTCCTTGGATGAGTAGACATGTCAATCTGAATACTTTACATGATTAGTTTTACGATAGGAAATCCATGAGATCACTTGCTTGAATGCTGGATCAATGTTTCAGTAAATCACTTGGGAGACGAAGCAATAGTGAAGCTGTGTTGGTCACAACCAGGGAACACGAGTCTTCTTCCCTGTATATACTGTCTAATGACTAGCTACTTCTTTGATTTTGATTTTCTGATGATGACGTCCGCATAGCAAATGGGACATGCCTGAGGAGAAAGAAACATCATACATTGAGTTGCCTTTTAGATTTGTAAGTATTTGAAGAGTGGTGAAAGAGGTAAAATTACTTTGTTGATACTGAGCCATTTCGCGCCACAACCTGCATGGTACACATGCTTACAAGGCAAAGTGACCTGCTTATCACCTCGTTTATATTCCATCTGACAAACTACACACCTGTGCCATTGACAGAAAGATGAAATACAAACCAGGATGTGTGAATTCAGTTAATGCTACAAATGTTTATTTTGTTCCAATTTAGTAGACAAGATCACAGTATCACACACTTAGTTGGTGCCTCTAGACAATAGCAATAGGACAGCACCTTTTCTTTGTCATAATTGTCCACCCTAAATACCAAATCGACTACTAACTTTCTAGGTAATAGTCTAGGTTTACTCAGAAAGTGGATTTAATAATTGTGCACCACTAATTGCGTAAGAAATAGTCATCTCAAATTTGCTGAAATATATAATGACTCTTACCTTCAGTTTTCAAAATTTTGTTGGTATTCATTTTTAAAAATTACTTTACGGAAGTAGAAAGGAATTCATTAGCAGATCAGAAATAAACTATAAATCCAGTTGTTGCGAAACTTAACAGGTATAAAAAGAAGCTCGCATTACCTCTCATTTCGTGATTTTCTTCTCCAAAAGAACCACCTCTTGTATCTTGATACAGGAAGTAAAGATATGGCTTCTTTGGACAGACCCCGGTTTTCTGTCCCAACTGTTTCCCCTAACTCCAGCAATTCCTTCAGGGCCGAATAATACAATGTCAGAAAATAATGCTACTGATCTCTTGTCTGTTTGGCTACATGATCTACCTAAAGAGGAGCTGCTGTGATATGCAACAACGGAACAACCCATTTACTGGCCCTTTTTCCGACATATTGTTTTTCCCAATCCTAAGTAGCCTAAAGCACCTTCGGCGCTGGCTCATTTTTAACTATTAAGGGCAGATAACTGATAACTTCCTTTACACAAATACTTCAGTAAACAAATCATTTGAAGCTTGATTGTGAGAAACAAGTTTTTTATTCACGACTTCTACATAAAAAGAATATGCCTCAATAGATGCATCACATGGAAATAAAACTAATGACGAATAAATGCCTGATTTTGTTACCGCACCTCATAACTCATGGCGTCTGGGTCTACAGTATCGTGCCAAGCAACCTGCATTAGTAAAAGATGAGCGGAATAAATGTACACTCTTATTTTTTTCTTAACAACAAAGTAGATGTCATAGTTTCCAACATTATACAAGAGACATCATAAAACTTGATAATGCCCTGGGAGGCAGCAATAGTAATAGCTTAATACCTGTGTTTCTTGAGTGGCATGGTTTCTGCGTGCTGAAGATGCAGAAAGAAAAGCATTAATAATAATAAAATTTCTCCTCGCTATGTAAACACTAAATTAGCAAACTTTCAACGGAAATGAGAGTTCTGGAAGAGTTTTTCAGTACTATTAGGAACACTTTTTAGAAAGACCGCCTACATTAGAGCTGGCTTATCAAGAGCATATGTCAGCAAAGATAAAGACATGATTTTAAGCTGGCATATCTAGTTTAAAAGCTTTACTTCACTTAGGCTGTGCTAATCAAACAGATAGTAATTGTCTCAAAGGAAGAACTTATTCTTAAATTTGCATTGAGCTAGCAGAACAATTTAGCTCTGAATGTGACTTGAAATGCGGTAGAGGCATATCATTTTCAACGAAGAATATCAAGAGAGTATGCGAGCTTACTGTCCCGTGGATCCCCACGTGAAGTAGTGTTAGGGTATCCATCACGAATTGTATGCATTGGTAATGTTGTGGCATTATTCAATGAGTGAGTACTAGACAGTCTTCCATACTCATCAAGTCTTCTTGTATCATCAGTGGTCTCATACTCATTAAGGTGATCATCACAATATGATGTTACTCCGCAATCCAAAAATTCATATTTATACGAATTAGTATTAGCAGAATACATAGTTTCCTGCACCTGAAAAGCAACATTACTTATGTTACAACAAAGTAACCCAGATAGCTCTGTCAAACATCTTAGCATTACGATCCCAGATGCAAAACAAAAAACAGTTCTTTTTTGGTAAAAAAACAAAATATACATTTGAGAGTAAACCAACCTGATTCTGCGAAGGATCTGACAAGACAAAATTGATATGATCATAAGTAAGCCCTTCAAAGAAGTCCATAAAACTTGCTGTAGAACTATACCCTGTATTAATGTAATGAACCTCCATCTGCGGATTCCAATTCATCTCGAACGCTCTTCGTCAATAATCCCTGCACAAAACGCAACAATCTTGAAAATTAGACACCTTACAAGATACAAACATGTCAGATGAAAGCAAAAAAACAACAAGACATAAAGGATTTAAATGCAGCACCTCAACAGGTTGAATGCATCAATTAATTGTAAAAAAACAGCTAGGGTTTTATCATTCGTGTAGTGTAGTGATCAATGATCGGAATGAAATTGAATTGAATGGTTCACGAGGAGCTCGTGATTGAGAGAGAAGAGAAAAGCGGTTCTGAAACAGCAAAACGCATAAAACACTCTTCAACCATACGCTTGCGATGCTCTCGCGCCTTTATGCTGCTTCCGTTACATTACCCTTGGAATACTCAGATTTTTGACGTTTTTTATTATTAAAATATATAGCAAGTAAGTTAGTAAAATTTAAGAATGATATATAAATAAATGTAGAATTGTGAGATACATTTTAGATTATTGATTACTGATAATTTAACGGCGAGATCTCAATCGCTACGATTTTTTGCAAATTCAACTCCTCAATTTATTAAAAACCAACTGTAATCTCAATCGTCGAATTATTGAAATTAACGATCAAGAATAAATCATTTCGTATCACGAAAACTTAACTATATCTTGAACTTAATCCATAAGTTGCAAATCTCAAACTTTTGAACCATTAATTTTTATGACTGACTAATAGATAGCTAGTTTTATGTGCTATAAGAAAATGATTTAAACTAAGAATGGGGTAAAAAGGTGGATGAGCAACTCTAACAGCTTATAGAAGAGCCATGTGATAATACAACTGTACTTCTCAACTTCTGTGCCAGAAAAAGGAATAGGAATTATGTGACTGAGGCTCATAGTTGTTTAAAAAGTTCCAAGTGATTGAGTTTGGTGCCTTTTAGCTTAGCTTATTAATATGCAGTTGGGTGAGAATTGGGATAAGATAGAGATATGTTCTGAGAGCTTGAGGCACATTGCTTATTTGTGGTGACTTGAGGTTGAACCAATTTCACCTACAAGCAGTTCATCTTCTCTTCTAGTTTTGAGATTTAATATTAAGCAATATATATCATCAATGCACTCAAGCAAAAGATCCCTTGCTTGCTTCAACAAACAAGAGTGTGTTCTTAGGCTTTGACAAGTGGGGTTTGTGCAAAAGTGAGGTATTTGTTTAATATGACTTTACTCAAAAGATATAGTCAAGGTGGTTTGAGTTTGTGGGGTTTTCATGTTGGTGTGTGATCCTCAAGCTTCCTCTCTTCTTCCATCCCATTTACAAAAACATAATGTTCCATACTTCCTTAATGTTTGAATAATTTGTTGCCTATGAATAAAAACAAATGTTTATGAATGAAGTTTTGCACAAAGGTGTCAAGAATAGACAAGTTAAGATGAAGCATATGCAAAAGGAATGTGATGAATCAAAAGATGAAAAAAGACAGGTAATCAGACCTGGCGTGAAAGTAAGGACAAGCCAACCCAAACCAAACCAAACCAAATCCAATCATTTACCAGGTGTTTACTAATCATTACCTGCTTCTACGTTAACCACTTTTGTGTGCTCTGTGATGTGTTTTTTGTCTGTCTTATGTTTGTCCAGGGAACTGGGAATTCTGTTTCTGGGACGTCATAAAACAAACGTTGCACTGACTTTAAGTTGTGTAGGTCAGAATCTAACAGACAAAATATCAAAAATATTGCCTGAACATGGCATCTGTTCGAACGAGAAATTAGCAATACGGAGGATCTGATTAAATAAATGGGACTGAGAGGTAACAAACTGAACTGTCAGTAGGTGCAGGTTTTAGCGAAATAGGAGTGACTTTAAAAATGGCTTCAGATGAAACACAATTATGCAGCTGCAGAATAGAATGCTGAGCAGTTAACAGTTTTATAGCTAATACAGTAATATAGTCTTTCCGGTTTCAATGACTCGAAAACTCGAGTTTTGAGGTAATGATTCTGCGTTCATATATATATAAACTAGCCTTTTCTTAGTTTTTAGGGGAGTATTGAATCATAAATATTCTAACATGTAACTATGACAATTGACAATGCAGTGCTTAAAGCTCAATGAGAGTACTACTAACCTGATAATGTGGGTTGCGCCATGAGAATCGTCGTTGCGAAGCGAGACGCCAAGAACAAAGACATCAATTGGCCGCTGACTCCGAATGCACATTAAGATCAACTGTTTCATGAATGCATAATGTCAAACCTATCAGATAAAATCAATGATATTGACAAGAAGCGGAATTTGGTTTGTTAGAGAAAATTGCAAGTATTTCTTAGAGGACTTTCGTCGAACATCTTACATGCAACGCAAAATCTTGCATAGACTAGTTGTTCATCAGCTGCAGGATGTGAGCAGAAGCGGACATAAACGGCACGTGATTGACGATCCAAACAGTATAAAAACCAAACCAGGTGTAATTGGATACGATGCTGTCTTGTACCTTATCGAAACATGAGCACAACAACGGCCACACATCCCCTTCCTCATCCAAACCCGGTTTCTGGTATCAATCAGAAGTCATTGCTCAGCATCTTGAACACCAAATGCAGCGACTCATTGCAAAAAACGAAGCAAGCGCATGGCGTAATTCTAAGGATCGGGCACTTATCGGACAACTACGTAGCTGGAACGTTGATTAAATGCTATACTAATCCTCAATTTGAGATGTTGGAGCATGCACTCAAGGTGTTCGATGAATTGCCTAAACCAAATGTGTTTGTATATAATTTTATAATCAAGGGGTGTTTGGATAACAATGAAGCGTTGAAAGCTTTGGAGATTTATTGCAGAATGGTGGCTGAGGATTCCAAGCTAATAAGTTCACATACCTGCTGTTTTCAAGGCTTGCGCGGTGGCAGGGTGTTTGGAAGAAGGGAGGCAAGTGCATGGGCACGTAGTGAAGCTTGGGCTTAGAGGGGATGTGCGGGTAAAGAGTGCTGGGATTCAAATGTATGCACGGGGCGGGGAGATGGAAATGGGGTTGGGAATGTTGAAGGAGGAAGTGGGAAAGCGGATGTGGTTTGTTGGAATGTGATGCTTGATGGGTATTTTAGGTGCGGAGATTTTGAAGCTGCATACGCGTTGTTTGACGAAATGGAGGATAGGAGTGTTGCGTCATGGAATGCAATGATAAGTGGGTATGCGAGATGTGGTAAAGTAGAGTTGGCTAGAGGTTGCTTTGATGCAATGACCATAAAGGATGAGATTTCATGGAGTGCTATGATCGATGGATATGTTAAAAACGGTAATGTTCAAGGAGGCCTTGGGAGTTTTCGGGGAAATGCAGCGAGAGGGTGTTGAGCCAGGGAAGTATGTTTTATCGAGCGTGCTTACTGCATGTGCTAATTTAGGTGCACTTGATCAGGGTAGATGGGTTCATAGTTACATGAAAAGGAAGAACCTCAGACCCGAATCTGTGGTAGGGACTGCTTTGGTTGATATGTATGCAAAATGTGGACGCTTAGACATGGCATGGGAGGTTTTCGAGAACATGAGGTACAAGGAACTTCACTCATGTAATGCAATGATTGGTGGTGGCTATTCATGGCCGTGGAGATGACTGCATTGATCTTCTTAAAAAAATGTGTAAAGAGGAGCTTATTAAGCCCGATAAGGTCACATTGTTGCAGTTTTGAAAGGCTGTGCTCATGCAGGCCTGGTTAACGAAGGTTTGAGAATTTTCGACTCGATGAAGGAAGTGCATGGCATCGAAGCTGAAGTTGAGCATTATGGATGTGTGGTTGATTTACTAGGGCGAGCTGGGATGCTGGGTAAAGCAGAGGACGTAATAAACTCAATGCCGATGAAACCCAATACTGCTGTTTGGGGAGCGTTGCTTGGAGCTTGTCGGATTCATGGGAATCTTGAAGTTGGTGAGGAAATCGGTAAACTTTTACTAGACATGGAACCATATAACAGTGGAAGATATACACTACTATCAAATATCTACGCAAAGGGAGGAAAATGGGAGGAAGTTGCAGAGGTTAGAAAACTAATGAAGAGTCGAGGTTTAAAAACTAATCCAGGAAAGAGTGTGATCGAGCTTGGAGGAACTACACATGAGTTTATAATAGGAGATAGTTTGCATATTCAGAAGAAGAAGATTTATTCAAGCTTAGAAGAGATAATTGCTCGACTGAAGCTGGAGGGATACTCGCCTGACACGTCAGATGTTCTGTTCGACATTGAGGAGGAAGAGAAGGAGACAACTGTGAAGTACCATAGCGAGAAACTTGCAGTGGCCTTTGGGATCATAAACTCAGTGCCTGGAGCGGTTATAAGAATTGTTAAGAATCTGAGGGTGTGTGAAGATTGTCATACGGCTATGAAACTAGTGTCAAGAGTTTACGAGAGGCAACTGATTGTTAGGGACAGGGTAAGGTTCCATCACTTCAGTAATGGAGTTTGTTCATGCAAGGATTATTGGTGATAATCGATTCCATTTCCTGGTTTCTGGACATGATGGCATATTGAATTAGGACATAAAGATAATAAAAATGAAGAAACAAACATGTGATTTCCAAAAAAGCCAAAATTACTTGCACAGTGAAAAATGCTGTGTTTGAAGCTTTTAAGGAAAATTAAATGGAACAAGAAAAGGCATCAACTGAGTATCAAAAGACCAGAAAAAAGTTTTAAACGGGCTAATGGGAGGTTTGAGCCCATCATAAGTCAAAATTATTCAAGATATAAATAAAAGACCCCGCCAGGAAGTGCCGCATAAAATCTCTGAAAAATAATTTTCATCAACATCTGTAAAGAGAGCAGTCATCCCAATTATGCTCCTCCAGAACCATATTTCTTTCCGAGAACCAAGACCTGAAGCTTGTCATAACCAGCAAGCACACCAGCACCAGCAATGGCACGGAGGATGTTGGCACCAGCTCCCTTGAAGAGGGATTTGGCACCCTCATTCTTGAGGATTTGGGTAAAAGCATCGAATGAGCTCTTGTATTCACTGCCTCACCAGACGTCATCATCATTCTTCTTCGGACGGTGTCAATGGGGTAAGATGCAAGCCCAGCACCATTGGTAATGACCCAACCAAGGGCAAAGCTTGCAAAGAAACTATCCTGCAAGTCATTAAAAGGAGGATATATAGTAAGTAAAGAGTATTTATCGTGATTGATATGACAGGCAATTCAAACATCTGGATTATCCTAACACGGAAGTACACGAAAGACACTATTACTTTAAACTGTAATAAGAAAAGGATAAGAAAAACCTGTAGCTTAGCAGGCAATGCTGGCTTCAGAGAGTCGTACATTCCGAAGTAAAGACCACGGTACAATGATACCAACACAAGAGATGTTGAACCCACGGTATAGCCCAGCAATACCATCGGACTTGAGGGTTTTACGGTAGACATCAATCAAACCATCAAATTGTCGACCTCCTCCCTTTTTGGCAGCCTTAGCATCATTAGCCAGGCGAGTTCTAGCATAATCCAGTGAGTAGACAAACAGCAAAGAGGAAGCACCTGCAGCACCTCCAGATGCTAAGTTGCCAGCAACCAAGGCCAGTAACCATCGCGATCCTTCTTGAAGTTGAACAGACTCTTAAGTAGTCCTTGAATGCGAAGTTCAAAGCCTGAACAGAGGTGACAAAGGTAGAGGCAGTTTATGTGAATGTACAAGCAGTAATACGAAGCTGCAGAAATACACTTACCTGAGTAGGAAAGTATCTGATAAATTGGCTGTGTTTCCCTCCACAAGGACCCAAAACCCTCGTCTTTGATGGTTCGGCTGAAACATTCACCGATTCCCTTGTATGGCTCAGATAAACGACCAGCCTTGAGCATCTCATCTTGGTTCTGGATAAGAAGCTTCACACGCTCAATTGGGGCAGCGGCTGTTTTTGAAACAGCAGCAGAAACTCCACCCATCAAGAAATCAGTAGCAAAGCCAACAAAGCCTTTCTCTGCTGGGGCTTGAACAAAAATAGGTGAGGTATAGTGGAGGTCCCTGACAAGCCAGTGTACTGTAGTCCAGCATTGGAGTAGTTTCCATAAGCAAATTGCCTTTGGAAAGAAGCAGGCCTCTGATAGGCCCCAAAGCGAGTTTGACCCTCCTGAGTCAAGCTGGAGCTAAGCTGTAGCTGACCAGTAACCTTCTGCATGACCGTTGGGTTTTCTTGCCTACCAGCCATTGTTCAAACGCACCTTCAACAAAACATTAATTCAAGTTAGACCCGATAAGGATTAAAAATAAAAAAATAAACCAGTTGAAAGGAAACTATAAAAGTAAATTATCAGAGCAGCAATTTTTATAAATAAAAACATGAATCATCAGCAATAAAGATTGTCATTTTCAACAAACATTACATCAGTGTGTACAAGCCATAATGAAGGATAGAAAGATTCTTGTAATCTCATTCATTAAAGATAAATCCCACTGCATTACCAACAATAAAGAAAATTAAGACGACAAGACACTTTTATAACAACCAATGACAACTGATCTCCATATAGCTACTTTGAACAATCTCAAAACAATCAACCAATTATTCTACATAACTGTTTACAATCAAATCTTGTCCAATTGACTAATGATTAAACGAAGTTGATGTAACCAAACATAGTCAAATCATTTAGAAACCAGTATTCAACAAATCATAGCTATCAACTATATGAAACAAATGGAATATTCAAAGTCATACATCAAAGCAATTTTCAATTTAGAATCCATCTAGATCTGAATCCAAAATTTCAAAAATTACAATATACAGCATAATCTCAAACTACGCATACATCAAGTATAGACCAGATCTGAGCAGATCTGACATACCTCAAAAGATCAGAGCCAATTAAATTAAGAAAAAACAAACAATTCACGAATCCAAGCTCTTATAGACAGACACAAATTCCGAAAATTACGATCAGACGATTAACATCGGCAAAGCAGTAGAGCCATAGATCGAGCTTAAAGGACGCGATCGAAGCGGAGATTAAAGGAGAAGAGAGGAATACCTGAGGATGCCTCGCGTTGAGATTCTTGAGAGGTTGAGAGGGATGAAATAATGTGATGATGATTTTATATACGCAGATGACTTTGACCTTCTTCCTGCGTGCTTCATGGATGATTGGGCCGGCTCGAAATATTAAAGTTGACTTTTTTTGAAGCCCATTTAAATCGGCCCAACATTGGCGGATAAGTATTGTTATCAAGGTAGTGTTACTCAATTTAGAAATCCGATTCAAAAGTATCACAAGAACAAAAAATCAACAGTTTCACTTGCTATGTTGCAGTTTTGCCTACAATTATGGATCTCATTTCTCTTGATTTTGTTTTGGATTCGTGACATGAAATGGACCCGATGTCTAGACATGCTATGAAATCAAGGTTTGACCATAAAACTAAAGTTTTGCCACATAATTTCAAATCATCTCTTCGAAATAGAGTTAAAAGCTAACACCTAACATTTCAGTTGCGCAAGTGCAAGTGTGCCAATTAGGACTTCGTCTGACTTCGAGCATCCCATGTTGTAGTAGGCTGCAATGGAGATTTACTCATCGTCTTTGTACGGATACTCCTCAGGAACTTGTTTGATGAGCTTTACCTGTAGCTCATTGGCGTCGTCCCCACGAAGCATATCCCGTATCCAGGTTACTTCAGTTTTCATTGACACCTGAAAGCAGGTACCTGGTAGATTAGCAGTGCTAACGAGAGACGCGAGCAATTTTGGTAAGGTTCTCAGCTTCAAAATCAGTAAGATCATAAATAAAAGTGGCTTACGCAGACAATGCACCGCTTTAACCAGTTTAATAGCCCATTCTACTTGCATTACCTCTAAAAAGAGTATAGCACACAGAAGACAAGAATACCAAAAGAGTTCTTAGTTGTCCATTAAACAGCCAGCAACATGCTGTAGACTCTCATTATAAACAAGTATATGCATATAGAATTGGCCATTAAGCGAGTCTTCAAATAAAGGAAATATAGTTACCATTTCCAAGGCTCCTCTAATCACACCACTAAGAATATTGCAATAATACAATCCTTGGCATGTATCAGGAAGCTCCACAAAATCTACCAGTGGGATTGTCCTCAAGGACAATACTGCAACATGTTCCTTCACTGTCCCAGTTAGTAACAGATGCATTGACTCCAAGGAACATTTTGAAACCAACCTGTTTACAGTGAAAATCATGTTACTTACAAGTTCGATATATTATTCTGCTTTTAGATAAACCAAATTGATACAGGTCTAGCAATACCATCAAGGATTTACATAAACTGTGATTGAGAAATGACCATACCATCAAGCCATACTAAGATAGATGTCACAATTCACTTTCCCAGATAATGTTCTCTTTCTAGTAATAATTTTCCAAAAAAAGTTGAAAAAGGATAGACATGCATATGCAAGATCATCAAAAGCAATAAAAGTATCACCAATCCCTCCAAGTTTTTGATGTTACTGAAAGAAAACAATATGTGGCATGAGAATTACCTATGGTGCAGGTTGATGACACCTATGATTTCGTAATACTGACATCTTATTCTAGAAAGTTGTTGGAGGGAAATGGAAAAGTTTCAGCTTCCATAGGAAACATAACCAGTTTAAAGGGTAGCATTGACATCTATAAATAGATCAGACTCAATTTAGCATTCAAAAGACATATGCCATCGCCAAACTAAAACTAAAACATGCAGCTCATGTCAATATGATGTTTGACCGAGTAGCTGACTAACCATAGAGCAGTGGGACACAACTGAACTTAACAAGTAGCACTTGGATACTCAGGGTATTTTACTAAGAACTAAGAGGAGGTAGGCCTAGGCCATTACACAAGGCGTCACATTTTGGCAGAAGATTTTAACACAAAAAACTAACAAATTGCATCAAAATCACGTCAAATAGGTTTAACTCCTCTTCAACAATATGAGGACGGTATAACCTTGTTACCAAATAACCATAAACCAAAGCCAAATCATTATCAAAGCCTGTGGCAACAAAATAATATCAAACTATTGATTCTTCAAACAAAATTAACACATAAATCCCCAAAATTATATAACATACATAAATCCCCAAAATTATATAACATACCTTTGCAATAACTTCAGCAGTCTCTTTGAAATCAACACACCTCGAGACATTAGATTTCGCAAGAAACTCATCAATCATCCGAATCCCAATGTTATAACCCCTACACACACATAGACAATCTCATCATCAAATTCATACTCCAAGCTCACATCTAAAATGCAACAACATCACCACACCAAGTACAAACACAGTTATCAGTAACTACATCTGATCCAGCTGCTTATTGACTTCTTCAACCTCTTCCAGATCCGTTAGTAGTTGCCGCACGATCGCTCCATACGTCAACGTAAATAGCTCCGCATTCTACACAGATCCACAAATTCAATCAACATGGCAAAATCGATCGGAAATTGATTCGTAAAATACCAGAAAATCCAAAGACTAAAAATTTCAACTAGCTGATTTACCACTCGTTCAACGCTGTTGAAGATCGCATCTCCAGATCGAGGCGCTATCGGTGGAGCCATCGTCGGTCAGCCTCGGTCAACCCTGATTGAAACTCCAGTCGGCTTTGAGCCATTGCGAACAGAATAAAACGCTGTCGTTCACTAGTAATTCAATACAACCTATCGTCGTTTCAATAGGCTTTACGTCGTGTACACTATAATTCCCTTCCCGTCTCCACCCGATCTCGCTTCGTGATCCGGTTCGGCCCCGTTTGCTACTTTGGGCCGGGTCTATTCAGGCCCAATTAATTCACTGATTTCGTTTCGTCTTCATCGCAACGATGTCAAGAGCTTCGGAGCTCGAGCCGAGTCGGACTATGGCGAGGAACGACGGCGTTCGGTTCACATCATCACCTTCGTTGAAACTATCATCGCCGGAAAGCTCATCCAAGCCTCGAATTTCACAACCTCCGTTCAGTTGTCAGTCGCTAGCTTCGCGTTTCACCGACGCTCGGACCTCACTGAGTCAACTCGTACGTGGCTTCGGTACCAGATCGTCGAGATTGAGGAATTCGAGAAGTAAATCGTTGCTATGCTCGTCGTCGCTGGCGTTAGTGGCGGAATCGCAGCAAGAGGTGGTGGGAGTGAGTCAGCAGAAGAGTAATGTGATAGCGACGAGCGGCGGAAGGCAGTTGGGAGGGAGTGAGAAGGAGGAGAGGGTTTTGATAAGTGAGGTTTTGGTGAGGAATAAGGATGGGGAGGAGTTGGCTAGGAAGGATTTGGAAGCTGAGGCTGTGGCGGCATTGAAAGCTTCGCGGCCTAATTCTGCTTTGACTGTTAGGGAAGTGCAGGAGGATGTTCTTAGGATAATTAACAGTGGCTATTTCTGCTCTTGTTTGCCGGTGGCGGTTGATACTAGGGATGGTATCCGTTTAGTGTTTCAGGTAGCTTCTAAGATGATGTGGATGCATTATGCTGCCTTGCTATACGTTAGTTATTGGAAAATATATGTTAAACTTGGCGACTTTCAGCCTGTACCGCCTGAAATAAAATGAAGTTCATTTTATGTATGCATATATGAAGCAGGTATTTGTCAATTTTTGAGACTCTCATGTGGTCTTTGTGTTTTGTGATTGATATAAGGTAGAACCAAATCAAGAGTTCCAGGGG
Organism: Sedum album; assembly: GCA_006409495.1. Lineage (NCBI taxonomy): Eukaryota > Viridiplantae > Streptophyta > Magnoliopsida > Saxifragales > Crassulaceae > Sedum > Sedum album. The sequence continues at coordinate 9,756 of QZGG01003510.1, read as the reverse complement.
CTGGTATGTGAAGGAGCTAATGTGCTTCCAGCAAAGTTTCTTCAAGATGCTTTTCGAAAGGGATATGGTAAGTTTATCAGTTTAGCAATTGATATGTATTTTAAGGGTAGTTTATGAGCGTGGTGAAATCATACTCTTAGTTTTGCACGTATGATGTTCAAAATTCTTATAAAAAATGCAATATTCTAACTTGTACAGGAAAAGTTGTTAATATCCGGCACTTAGATGAGGTGATTAGTTCCATCAATGGATGGTATATGGAGCGGGGTCTATTTGGTTTGGTCAGTGATTCGTCATTTATGATTCATTTTTATTTTGAAGAATAGATATTTTCTTTTTTTGCGTTGCACAGCTAAATTATTTGTAGTCATAGGTGTCGGATGTTGAGATTCTTTCTGGGGGAATTGTTAGGATGCAAGTTTCAGAAGCCGAAGTCAATGACATCTCCATTCGTTTTCTTGACAGAAAAACGTAAGTTGCATAAATTTGGTTGGTGCCTTTTCCAGAAAAGTTAGTACATTTATGACTTGATATACACATACTGCATGCTCTCATGGTTTTAGAGTCCTGACTTATCGCTGGCGAATCGACAAAATGTTGTCTTCGCCTGTTTGAGACGTTGAGTGTTATACTTTGGCTAGTGTTCAAAGACTTATGACATGTATTCTTTATTTTTTAGTGGGGAGCCAACTGTTGGGAAGACAAAACCAGAAACAATACTTAGACAGTTGACAACTAAGAAAGGGCAGGTATGTTGAGTTCAACAATAAATATGTGTACCTTTAGTTCTGTTTCCTTATAAAGTAAGCTCAATGGTTTATTTTTTGTTAAGGTGTACAGCATGCTTCAAGGAAAACGAGATGTGGAGACAGTTTTAACTATGGGAATCATGGAAGATGTTAGCATAATTCCACAACCTGCAGGAGGTAAAATATATCTAGATGTGTGCCCTAAATGGAATTGGAGAAAACATCTCTTTCTGGAGCCACACACATATTACTAGTACCACCAAAATATCTAATTTTGTATTGCTTCGGATATCTCATAATAAAGCTTGATCAAGGACGGGCAATAATTTATTCTTTACAGCTGTTTTCCATGAGAAAATAGTTGTAATGAAACCAGTGTCAAGTATAAAGTACCATAATTTGTGTAATAATGTAGATACTGGAAAGGTTGATTTGACAATGAACTGTGTTGAACGAGTGAGTGGAGGTTTCTCTGCTGGTGGGGTATTCAAGTGGGTAAGTCAGTTTCCTTAATAGGTTATTGTACAGAACAATAATACTGCCATGCTGGTCTGATAGGGATTCTGTCCCTGATCTTCTTATGTAGGATTACAAGTGGACCTTTATCCGGCCTTATTGGAAGGTAAAATTTACCTGCAGGTCGTGGCTGTGCTTAATTGTATTAACTGATGAAAAGTGTGCCTCTGTCAGATGATGTATTAACTTGCTTGTATGGAGTACACTTTCAATTTAACTAAATAACCTCTCAACCATGTGCAGTTTTGCATATTCCCACCGAAATGTTTTCGGGAGAAATCAAAAACTTAACATTTCCCTAGAAAGGGGACAGGTTGATTCAATCTTCCGGATAAATTACACAGACCCATGGATAGAAGGAGATGACAAAAGAACATCAAGATCAATTACCATTCAGGTTTTAGTGATCTTTTACTTCAGTTATAAGGTATGAATCATTACGCTATAGCTGATGAAGTCTACTGGTTGTTTTTCATTTAGAATTCACGAACGCCAGGAACACTTGTTCATGGAAACCAGCCTGACAACAGTAGCCTCACCATCGGCCGTGTTACTGCTGGTGTTGAGTTTAGCAGACCCTTCCGGCCAAAATGGAGTGGAACTGCAGGTTTAATCTTTCAGGTAAGACTTATGGTTGTTCTGATGGGTAGATCGTACAATTTGCTACTACATAACATCGAGTGGAGCTTTGTAAATTTCTGAGTTGCCTTAAATTAATTGTACAAGGTTTTTGATAATTTGCATTATTGTAATGAAGGCTACATACTAATTTTTTCCGATTTGACATTAAATCAGCAAAAAGAATTTAGTCGTAAAATATGAAAACGTACTGTAACTCATATGTATAAAAATGAAAATTTTCAATTTCAGCATGCTGGTGCTCGAGATGACAGTGGCAGGCCAATAATTAAGGATTTCTTCAACAGCCCTTTGACAGCAAGGTATTTCTTATGAATTTGTGACGTCTGTGTCTGTCTTGGTTTTACTAGAGGAGTTTATTGATTAATATATGGCTCGATTGACTTTTTTTAATATTGTTCTGCAGTGGTAATTCACATGATGATGCATTGCTCGCTAAACTGGAAAGTGTTTATACCGGCTCTGGTGATCGTGGATCATCTATGGTTTGTTTTTCTAGTCTGGAATCTTAGGGATCTAGCATCTAATAAGTAAATGTATTGTTGAAACCATATCCCTGTTGCTTTCTTTGCAGTTTGTTTTCAACATGGAGCAAGGGCTTCCTTCTTATTAGTGGGTTGTTTTTTTCAATAGAATCAATGCACGTGCAAGGAAAGGCCTACAATTTGGACCGGCTCGGTTTTTATTAAGGTCTCCTAACCAACTACCTTGAAATAAACTTCTCCACTCACATCACTTTAAAAAAATATTACTGATCTTTTGGCAGAAGGCTGACCAGGATTAAATGATATCCGTTCCTTGATTTTTCAGTTTGTCTGGTGGTCACGTGGTGGGTAATTTTCCTCCACATGAAGCTTTTGTAATTGGAGGGACGAACAGTGTGAGAGGTTATGAAGAAGGTGCAGTGGCCTCCGGACGATCTTACGTGGTTGGCTCTGGAGAGTTATCATTTCCACTGGTAGTCATCTCCTTCTCCTGTTGTAATGTGTCAGCAGCATATTATCTTTATTTCTTAAAGTTGCAGAACACTTCTGTCCTGATCTGGGATTTTCCTGCAGTTTGGTCCTGTAGAGGGGGCTGTGTTCTCTGATTACGGCACGGATCTTGGATCAGGTGCAACTGTTCCAGGTAATAATTTCCATACCAATAGTAATCATAACCAGCTCTTGATATCACTGTTTGGCTAACACACGTGTCCTCATGCATCCGATTCTTGACTGTTGACATGTTGTATCAGGAGATCCAGCAGGAGCAAGGCTAAAACCTGGAAGTGGGTATGGATATGGAGTCGGCATTCGAGTAGATTCTCCATTAGGCCCACTACGTCTAGAATACGCCTTCAATGATAAAAAAGCAGCTAGGTTTCACTTTGGAGTTGGCCACCGTAATTGAAAAACAGTCGCCACTACGCTTCTAAATTTGTTAGTCCTCGTTGCTTCCATCTTTATTGAACACTGATCAACCCTACTGTTTACTAGAAATACCATAAGTTATAGTGGAATCAAATCCAAAGTCTCATTTTCAGATTACTATAAGTAATCAATCAACAAAGCTCCTATCCAAATGCATGAACTTAGAAACTCCAAAAGGAAAAAAATACAATTTGACAATTAATAGACACGTGTTTTGTTGAAAAAGTTTAGCAGTATTGATTATATCGAAAGCAAGCGGAACGTCTACCGCAATTCGATATCATATCTCTCTGCGAAACAAGGTTCCTTCTCTCCCTCTCAATACCTTCCCTCAAATCTCAATCGTACGTAAAGATCATATCTTTTTCGAATTTTACAGGAATTTCTACCTGAGGTAGAGATCGGGGAGGCAGCTCTCGTTCGCTAGCAGTCGAATTCCGAATTCCAGTATGCGCTTTAATTTCTATGTTTCTCGATTTTCATTTCATTTTTATTGATTCTTATTTCGAATTCAATGTCGGAATTGCGTGAATTGGTATTCAGGTCTTGTATGTAACAAACCCTAGAAATATTTTGTGTGAATGAATTTGGGGATAATTTGTGGATTAGGTTTGGTTCATGTAAGATTGAAAATAGGGTTCTTTTTTGGGAGAATTGTGTTGATTTGAATTGAGAATGATTGGTTTACTTTGGTTTTGTACGGATTTTAATTTGTGAATGGTTGTTGAGATTGTTTTACTTGTGAATTGGCAGGGGTTTTTGAGAAATGGATCATGATGAGACCGGATGCCAGGCACCTCCGGAAGGACCTATTTTGTGTGTTAACAACTGCGGCTTTTTTGGTAGTGCTACTACTATGAACATGTGCTCCAAGTGTCACAAGGAGTTTGTGTTGAATCAGGAGCAGGCTAAAATAGCTGCTTCTTCCATTGATGATATTGTTAATGGGTCAGCGAGTGGGAATGACAAGGAGCCGGTAGTTGTTGACACGGCTGATTTGTGTGTTGATTTGGTCAAAAAGGAGGTTGAACCTGTCGTATTGCCATCTGCAGTGGCAATTGCGGGGGGCAGTGGTGAGAAGGCTAAGGGGCCTAACCGCTGTGGAACTTGCAATAAACGTGTTGGCTTAACTGGGTTCAAGTGTAGATGTGGCGATCTATTTTGCTCGATGCATAGGTACTCTGATAAACATGATTGCTCTTTTGATTACAAGGGTGCTGCGAGGGAGGCAATTGGAAAGGCAAACCCTGTCGTTAAAGCTGAAAAGCTGGAAAGGAAGATATAAGTTTCTTCGGAAGCAAGCTTTATGAATTCCTAGTTTCTTATGCATTCTTAATACCTGCCGTTTGAAATATTCTGCTTTGCATTTGACATGTGGTATTTATCTATCCATTGCTGGCTGTATTGTGTTCCCTTAATGGTTTATTGTAAATAGCATTTGTGATTGCACTTATATCTTCAATTGGAATCAGGATTGCGTCATTCAGGTTGAATTGTCCTTCTGTAGGTTGCTGCTTTCGACTTTGCCAGTTTTCATTCCTTGTTCAGATGTAGGCATAATCTAAAAATTGGAAATCCAAACAAAACTTTACATATATGTAAACTAATGAATTAAATTCACAATGACAAAATAATACATTTTTGTCTACTCCTAAATATACATGTTTCATTAAAATGTTACCCAGGCTTTGTTTGCTCATATCATTGTATCAGCTCTGGACGGTAATCTACGGAAGAAGTTGAGAGGAACAGAAGGCATTTTGCTGCGGAATCTAGGGTGTCTAAGCCCATAAAGCCCTGTGAGTAGTGAAACTACTTGAAAAGGAGTGACATACATCACAACAGCTGCAATCAAACAGAAGACAATGAACAATGCAGTGGCTCTTGGGTCTCTCCAGTTTAGCAAGGAATGTAATCTCTCCCCTTGAGTCGCCAAGTCTCCCACCACTGTCTGAACTCTCCCTCCGATACTCCTCAAACGATCATATCTCATTTTAACAGTATCTGATGCTTTAGAAGTTGGAAATGTGTCAAATTCTTCGTCTAGTTCATCTGGATGAACTGCATCTGCGTGAGAAAGTCTGATGTCCATGTGTGGTGGGTGTCGTGGTCTGAGGCGAAATTTCCATAATCCGATCAGGGACATGTAGAGAAAAACAGGTATGATCAACTCTGGGTAAAGGACTAATATGACGTAAAGGATGTGGATCAAGATGGTTGTGAGTGGATTTTTCCAGTTGCAAATATGATCGAGCCATTTCGCTACTGCAATCACTCCACTTAGAACTCCCATGATACGAAAAAAGTTGGCTTTGCTCTTGCGCATACTCCACATATGTGAATCAACATCTAGCATGTACTCAACTATCTCTTTTCTCAGAGGAGGTTCAGCTCGGCCCAGTCTAGTTGACACTATTTGAGTAGCTTGATGTCTCAGGTTATCCAACTGAACCACCGATAGCGGATGGATGTAATGCATTTTAGGCAACAAAGGGTGTGTGTAGTTATGCAGCATGTTAACAAAGGAAGAACAAGTGAACCTCACAGCCAACTGAACTTCACCAGTTTTCTTCACACCTGATGACTTCAATACTACAAGAGGATATGAATGAGTGTAAACTCGATCAGTTTCAATGGTGTTCAAACGGATTCTCACCTTCCCGATTCTTGAATCCTTGGACCCTCCGGATTTGTCTCCTGCGTGAATATGACAATTGTCAAATACACCAACTGAAATGACAGTGCAAGGATCAAATACCTCCCAGGTATACTGCTCGTTCCATTTTGGGTTCAAGCTGTCTATAATTGTTCTCGTTCGTACCCATTTCTGCCCATATTTTGCAACACAATATGCATCAGTTGTTGCTCTTCCATCTCTTGACTTCATCGGGATCAGCCCGTGAGCACTTATTATACCAAGCTCCAGAATCCCGACGCTGGTCCTCCAGAGTTGTTTAGCTGTTGGTCTAAGGTCACTGCTGTAATGAGTAGATTCATCCAAAACATGATACCCACCATCTAAACAAATCCTCAGATGAATCCTGCTCGCGAATTTACCCTCTTTCTTTTTCTCTCCATCAACCATAATGTACTTTTCCAGATTATGCCAACGAGTGTTTACAGGCTTATGGTCTAGCCTCCGCTGCACATGTTGCAATGGTAAAACACACACTCCTAGATTCTCATCTTTACCGGAACCAACTCTATCTTCTACACTCAGGATCAAAGGCTCTTCAAATGGCTCAGCTACGACAAACATCAAATCCTCATTCCAAACTGGATTAACAGTCTTGGTTTGTGATATTTTAGTTCGCAGCGACTGATTTCCAAGCATAGCTTTGACGTAAGGTTCGGGGAATCTGTTTTTGTCGCTTGGCATCAAATCCTGAGCCTCAATCACATTAACCCTCAGATACCACAACTTAGGAGATAAATATACCTTTGATCTAATATGTCCTGTGCCATCTCCAGTGACAGAGGCTGCATCAGAATGCCATGCCTCGGGGAAGGCCTCATCAGCTTGTGTTCCCATCCACACCGCCAACATCAGCTCTCCTTTAACTTTATCTCCTTTTCTATCCTCCATTCTATACCACTGAGGTGCTAATGGACTATCAGGTGGAACACGCTTTGGAATATCGTTGAGATCAAATATGACCCGCCCCATAACACCATCTTTTACCATGTTTTTATCACATACAAAAACTTCCAACAGTGATGCTTGAATGCGATCTTTTGTAAAAGCAAAGACCTGATTCCATTCAGGGTTAGTCTTGTTTTCATAATGCTTAGTAAACCCTCTGTAGTTACCAAGCTTCACTTCAACATAGGGATTACAGCAGCCAGAGATGTCGAGAGGATGCAAATTTTTAGCTTTGACAACACGAACGTATAAGTACTGCATATGCTCAACAAGGTCATATGTGGAACTTAGCTTATCCCCTGACATTCCTACCCTGCCAATAGAAGGTGCCGTCTCTCTTAACGCAAACTCATGAGACTGTGGAGGTGGAAGCTTCTGATCCATCTTTCCCAGTTGAAAATCAATATATTGCTTGAAATTACCACAGAGAAAGAGCTACATATCCGAAAGACCACATTTTGATATTCCCAAAAATCAACGTCAAGAAAGCTCCAAATGCCCGTTAATAGAAAGTAGGAGAAATTAGCAAGAGTTCTTGCATTGTCGAACTTATTAGCAAAACTTCAGAAGAAGGTACAATGAAACACGGATACTGCAAAGGAAATGCAAATCATAAATCCAAAGGGTTCATATATTTGATATAAACAGCTCATTAAATTGTTGTACCTGAAGATCAAAAGCACTAGGACCTTTGTTAACCTGAATCTATGTTTGCTGCAAAAAGATGCCACCAAAAATGCACTTCCTTCAACAGAGTTTTCAGCTTCTCTTCTTCTATCAATACTTCGAAATGTAGCCCGAGCTAAGTTTCCAGGTTCTGAATCTTCTCTAATTGGTTCCTGTAAAATGGAATTTTAGACAAAACCATACGTTTTCTTAAATCTAGAACAAATTTCAGCACACCTTAATATCAAAATTTCTGACCTATTCTGAGCTGTCATCAGGACTCAGGAGTGGGTAACTTATAAGCAACATTGAGGTGATTATTCAGTGTATTAAAAACTTTGAGAAAACTAGGAGGGCAGATCAACAACCTCTTCAATTCCTTTTGAGTTACACAAAAACTAATTACAAAATAATAAGCACCGAAGTAGTTGAATAAAAGTCTCATAACCTTTACATCCTATCAAGGACAAACTTTTGCACGCAACACAGATGTCTCTTAAAGTATTCTGAGGATGACAGTGATGTTCAACACAATACATTCTAAAATCATACTTGTGATTAAAAAAACATAACTGAAAGAAAATCCGCAGAAAACGAGCATGGGATTCAGCAGAAACCATTTAACGAGAGTTGTGATCAGGTTTAGGCTTTTAGCACGAAAAGAATATAAGCAAAAAGTAGTAATATAACCCACAGACTTATAGCTTGTAAGGATATGAAGATTTGAATGTCCTATAAAAATCACACCAACCCACATTTCATGCTAAGTGGCAAGTTTATGATTGTACAACAGAAATATCTCACTTTTACCATTTCCTTCATTTGTCACAAACAATACACGCATGGAAAAACAGCCTTACTAAGGTATCAGCTGTTTTATGCTGTAATACCAACTAAGTTGTTAGGTTTGTTTGGTTTGGGTTGGTTAGACTATTTCCTTAGTTTTACTTACTAATGATCTCGAAGATATTTTACAGTTTCTTAGTTTCTACTACCTGTAACAAGATTACAGGGATTAATTTAATAAGTCAATTCATGCCGCAAACCACTGTGCCTCAACAAGCTACCAGTGGTTGATCAACAACCCATTTCCGGATCCCAGAAAGAGTTGCGCAAAATGAGGTGTATTTCAAGTTTCAACTAAAGCGTAAAAAACCAATACCTTAATCTTACAAAAAAGCACTCTATTGTGCGTCATTTACTAGACCAATCTGACACTATCAGAAGTCGAATTCAAATCATTTTGATGTAACACATTCAGCTCGAACACGTAACCATGCATGGATTTCAACTTTCAGGACTTCAATTGAAGCATAAATCTATGAATCCAAACCTAACAAAACTCACAAATATAATGTAAATTTTTAGTGCATATCAAATTCGACAAAATTAAGGCTTCAAAATTCCAACAGATAAACAAACATTCAAATCAGAAACAGCTTAATCGACATAGCAACGTACGTACGTGAAATCGGCAAGTTAGATCGGCGATCTGAGACGGAGACGAACCCGCCAAATCGCCTTTTCTTCATTTTTATGATTTCTGAAGCCTTTTTTGAATCACGCTGAACGCATGCTATGCTATATCACGAGTGGGCCTACTGGCCTGGCCTTTTACCTTTGAAGCCCAATTATGTCGGTAGCTGCCGGCCCAAAATTTGTGCAGCAAAAAAAAGTACAAGACAATATTTTTTTTTTTGATAGCGGTTACAATGGGTACATTTCGTCTAAGATCTCATGCATGAGAATCCTATTCTAATCAATAGTAGCACAGGTCACAACGGACACATTCACCCAATCACTGACAAGCATGTTTTAGCCAATTAAGCGCACATGTCTCTCCGCTCTGCTTACACGACCACTTCATGAACACTGACGCGAACAAGCCCCACGTCCAAAGGCAAGCAAGGAAGAAAGCCTCCTGCGCAACACACACAACCTCCTCGCTCGCACGAGAGGAAAGAAAGACCTCCTCGCACGAGGCGGGAGGAATGAAGCCCCAGAAAAAATCTGAGGAAAAGTGTGAGGCCAGGGTTCGAACCCTGGCCCTGAGGTTCCTTTGTCAGATCCCTCAACCAACAGAGCACCACTCTGTTGGCAAAGTACAAGACAATATAAAAAACAAATTTTT